>CAODLS011197662.1:0-11721 GCA_948243855.1 Flueggea neowawraea
TCCATAAAGGAACTAAGATATTGCTGCCAAAAATACTGTAACTAAGATATTGCTGCCAAAAATACTGTCATACTTTGCCAAGGATATGTCGATTGATATGAACAGGGTGTTGGAAGTAATATGTGGTTGTCTGAGAGAGTCACAAGAGAAAGGTATGGGCAAATGCATGAAAAGAAAGCGTGAGAAATGCATTATTCATTGGTTACCTCAAAGGTCAACCTTCCGATATGTAATTCATGGAGATTTGGCAAAATTGCCTCATCAATCCTTTTTTCTGCATCAACTATAGGTATTGCTTTCTTAATTAATGTTGTAAAGGAAAATGAAGGTTGTAGCGAGTTCTTTCTTTTTAGCTATACAGTACAGATTACATATAGAGCAATAAATATATTTTCTCCTTTTCTACAAACTGATAGTTTGAGTTTAAGCTTATTTCTAATTTCTAAGTCAAAGACATGGATCAGCCGGAAAAGTCGAAACTGAATTGACCAGTCTTAACCCAGATGAAAAGACCATATAAAATTAAAAAGAAGAAATAAATTACAAGAATTACGTTCAGATGTGGGATTTCTTGATTTGCTCCATTGAGTCTTAGCAAAATTTTCAGATGGTGCGCCATCTTTCTTCTTTTGCTTTATTGTTTCTATCTGTAATTGCATTCTAATAATGTTGTGTTTATCATCCAAGACAGGTCCTTGTCATTCCGATAGTTCATTATTGTATGTTGTACTCACGTTTTCATGGTCTACTCTGTTTGCAATTATTGTCTACGCAATTAATTTGAAACGGGATTAGATTCTAGAAGAGGCAAATTAATAGGAAAGGTGGGATGCATAAAAAGTACCGGTGGATTAGTAGTGGAGTGGTATGTGTGCAGATTCACTTCGTGCTTCTGATTAGTCGCCAAGGTAAAGTGAGATTGACAAAATGGTATTCTCCCCATTCCCAGAAGGAAAGATCCAAGGTACATTAATCTCTTACTTGGCCTCTTATTTATTCCTTTTGCAATATAGTAGTCAAAAGTTGCATTTAACCAGAGTAGTTAAATTTGATTGCACATTGCTAAGTGCTAATCGACTCGTATTGGAAAGGTAATACGAGAGCTGAGTGGCATAATACTGAACCGCGGTCCTAAGCTTTGCAACTTTGTGGAGTGGAGAGGACTTAGAGTTGTATACCGAAGGTACAAAGCGAGACCTTGTAAATGGAAACAAATGAGGCATTTATTCCTTAATATTTTTCACATGGAATGGAAATGTGAATTTCTGCAGGTATGCTGGCCTCTACTTCTGTATGTGTGTGGATGGGGAAGACAATGAGCTTGAGGTTCTTGATATTATCCATCATTATGTTGAGATACTGGACCGCTATTTTGGCAGTGTAAGACTGAGACAGTTACTTATACTGGATGTCGTGTGGGGCAATGATATTTATGTGTTGAATGGGGAGCTCTTTGTGGTTATAGGTATGCGAGTTGGACTTGATCTTCAATTTTCACAAGGTAAGGATCACCACTCCATACCCGCGCTTTGTTGTGCAATAGTGGTTAAAAACTAGGGATGATGAAGGGCAAAGTGTGGGCAGGCACACTATATATTGGACCAGATCTTAATTGCTGGTGAGCTTCAGGAGTCAAGCAAGAGAAGTTTTATAAGGCTTATGTCTGCTCATGTACGTATAGTTTCTACTCCCCCGATTGAAATCTTAGAATTGGTATAGTTTCGAGGATGGGAATGTTTTGAAATGCAGGATTCTATTGTGGTGATGGCTGAGCAGGCCAGTTCCATAGGCAACGTTATTGCCCAGGTCACCAAATAGGACCCCGTGTTTCATTCTATCAGTGCCCTGCGTGTTGAGTGAAAACCTTTTTTCTGTCTTTATAATGAAACCTTTTAAAATGCATATTTACTTTGTAATTCAAGGAATCAACTGATGTTCACGGCGCTTATTTTGCTTCCTGTGCTAACAAGACAAGAATGAATGCCAACGTTCTGCATACATTTTCAAGTATAACATCAGCCTATAACAATTTCATACTCAGTGGTACGAATCAAAATTCAAATTTTAGACTGCATTTCGACTATGCCAAAACATTGAACCAACCATAGAAATGAGGTTTCTTGTATTCACGAATATTTAGTTATCGAATCCCGCTCACAGCTATCCATTCCATTTAACTTAATTTAACTAGATGTGTGACCCGCGCAATGTGCGGGTTTCTATATTTTAATATGTGATATTTTAATAAAATAAATTTATTTGAATATGTTTATCAAAAAATCGTCACAGCCGTGTCAATCTTTTATCGAAATGGCTTTTGTATAATTTTGTTTTGTCAGCAAATGTTTAACCATGATAATGGAATAAATACAATGAATTGAATAATTCCTTATTTCTTAGGCAAAAATTAAGGAAAATGGCCAACAGTTACTAAAGAATAATTAAAGCTTATAAGAAAGACCAATTTGTATGAAGGATAGACAATAGGAGTAAATTTTTTTTATATGTTGCCAAAATAAGGAGATTTTCATTTGTCAGCATCTCCAGAGACAATGTGAGTTCCATTACTAAAGAAAGAAACAATACTAAATCAGTACCAAATAAAACATGGTACAATATAGTTAATCACTTAAAGATTAACTACGTACAATAATTGGTGTAACTTCTGACTAACCATTTCAATTTCACTGCAAATGTAATGACTGAACATTTAAAATGTTCATCACCAAAATTAAAAATAAGGAGAGTTAGGAGAAAACGAACCATGCAGTGCATCTAATTTTACTGCATGGTCAGACTTGGTCAGTGGCAGCAATATAGATTGCAACTTCACTTTTTCCAAGGATGTTATGCAAGATAAGAATAATACAATTTGTTATCATGTAATGTTAAAATCATATTTACGATAATTTAATTACCTAAATTATATATTTAAGACAAATATTGGAATATTTCTTTATAAACTACATTCTTCGTATGATCGCAAGTGTTTCCATCCTTATCACAAATAAGTAGCTTCATTCCCGATCTACTCTTCACCCTTGAAACTGCAACATATAGTTTGTTCATGACAAATACTGGGCGTGGAAAATATAATCCGACATGGGATAAAGAGTGTCCTTGGCTCTTATCAATAGTCATGGCAAAACAGACAACCACCGAGAATTGTCTTCTTTGAAATTTGAAAGGCAATATGAGGTCTGATGGTGTCAAGGTAAGACGCGGGATAAACACCTTGTGGCCATCATTGTCACCATAAATTATTTTTTGCTTCAATAACACGTTTACCTAATTGAGTGACAATTAACCTTGTTCCATTCCATAAACCAAATGATTGATTTGTGTTCCCAAGCAACATTATTGGGACCCTAACTTTCAATTTGAGTTTATGGTTAAGAATGCCAGAAGATGTGATACTATTCAAAAATTTAACAGTATATACATCTTTATGTCCACTTGAGTCTTCATCAACCTTGCACACACTATCAGAGCTCAAATAAGTTTCTTCCTTTTCGGGTCAAATTGAGAGCACATACTCATTTATTTGATGAACAACTTCTAAAGTAGGGGCGAGGATTGCACGTTCTTGAATATAACTTCCATCACTAATTTCGTCAAATAAATTGGGATATGTGGTTTGTACAATTGTTTGAAGAGGGTTAACGACATCTTTGATAATAATATCATCTAGAATTGCTCCATCTGCGTCTCCTTCATTTTCGCCATTAATTATTCAATCTCCAATCTTCAAAATCCAATCTAAAAAAGCTTTCAGCTCATTTGGATCGGTATCAGAACTTCCATTTTGGAGTCTTATGTTCTTTGTCAACTTAAGAACTTTGCAAGAATTCCATAAGTACGACGAACACAATGCAACTGAGATAACATATTGTCTTCTGCCCTTTGGAATAACATGCAATGTTTGTCTAAAGTCGCCACCAAAGACAACTACTTTTTCACCGAATAGCATTTCAAGGCTGTTTGGATTTTTGAAGCGTAACAAATCTCTAAGTGTTTGGTCTAATGCCTCAAAACAATGCTTGTGAACCATTGGTGCTTCATCCCATATAATCAATTATGTTTTAGTGAGCAACTTTGCCAATGGACTTGTTTGTGCAATATTACATGTTGAATCCTTTATTATTACTAAAGGTATCCCAAATCTTGAATGAGTTGTTCTTCCTCCTAGGATAAGGAGTAAGGCTATACCACTGGATGTAACTATTAGGACAATATGTCCTTTAGATCTTAATGCAGAAGAAAAAATTTGCCATATGTAAGTTTTTCCCGAACCGCCATTCCCATAAACAAAGAACATACCGCCTCGATCATTTGAAAGCGCATTTATTACCTCATTGTAAACATTAAGTTGCTCCTCATTGAGACTATTGAACATATTATTATGTTCTGCTTCCAAGGACACTTTGTCATAAGCTAGTTCATCATACACCAATCTATTTTCTACATTTGATACAATAGATAAATTTGGAAGTGGCATTGGATGATACTCTTTCAAGCTTTTCCCATTTCTGTTCAACAATTTTTCTATTTCAGCTAAATCATAATTCTTTAGCTGGTCATTGGATAGTAGCAAATATGTTCATTGAAAATAGTAACCATTTCAAGATGCAAGTTGTGTTTACAATAGGATCAATAGACAAACAAAATTGTGGTAGCCATACAATAAGTTAAGAATAAAGCACATCATATAGGATGGATAGAAAAAGAAAGAATTGTGGTAGTTTTTTTATATATCTCTAATACTGTAAAAAATTATAATCATTTATTTATTGGCGTAGAAGAAAGAGATGGGACGCTGTTCAGAATTCCACATCACTGGTGCAAATGTTTTCGTTAAGGCTATAACACCACAAAATGACAAAAACCTATATTAGGAGTAATTACTTTGAATTAAGTAAATGTCTTTGCAGTCCCTGGTTGTAGTGTTTCGTAGAACGTATGAATGTGATTCACAAACTTATTGTGTTTTAAAAAAAGCGCCGACCATTTTGTGATTTTTTATGAAATAGAGAAAGTGGTAACATGATTTCTAGAAAAAAAAAAGATAATCCTTTTAAGCCTTTCGTAAGAGAAATTATGTTTTTTTTGTTGCTTCATGTTGGTTTTATTATTGAAATTTTCATGTAATATTTTTCTACAAAATAGTCTTTTGTTAATCCAAATATTATTGCAAAATTGTAGATGTTTTCCTTTTTTTGAAGTATACTAAGTATTGTGATCAACCTGTGAGAATTATTTGATTTCTTCATGATTAGGATTGATTAAAACCTAATGAATTGGAACTCCATGTCTCTTAAAATTTAAAGGTGTCATAGAAAATGGGAAAAAATTATATGACAAATTGGAAGTAACATTAAATGCTTGTTCATGGAATTATTTTGTAAACATTTTTATCTAGCGAATTTTAAAAGACATGGGTTTTGCAATAATATTCATTCATGGTTATTTCTCTATCCTCTCTAAACTCTCCTCATCCCTTCCGGTTTCACATTTGGCATTCCATATTTTGCCCACTCATTCACCACCCACCCACCAAGCACCAATTCTAGACATAGTAAGGGTAAATCGATAAATTTATTTGATAGAAGATACACATATCAACAAAAGAAAATTGAAGGGCCACTAGAGCTGTGAATATAAGTAAACTAAACAACTAAAGTTTACTCGTTCTTGTGCTAATTAGGAGCAAATATTTACCTACTTAATAATTTTCGTAATTGTATATTTAGAAGTTAAAAGCATTAACTACTGCTTACAAATTAGAGAAGAACCATTATTGAATAAACTTAACAGAAAATTTCACAAAAATAATAGGAAAATTTTAAGATATCCTTTAATAGTTGCCTGAAGATGTTACTTTTAAGATATACCTAGTGACTACTTTTGGTGTTGTTAGATGTATTTTCGGTGATATTTAATGTACTCTTGTTATTTATTCCAATTTATTAAGTGACAATACCACTAAATGTTGTTGAAATAACAGTAACAAAATTCAATATATTGAAAAAAAAAACTTGATCAATTTAAAATAATATCGTTTAGTAAACAGTTGCTATACAAAAACTTACCTTGGTTGCTAAGAATATTTCGTTGCTTATGGAGGATGTCATCCGTGATTAGTTTCCATGTGCTTTCCCAAACAGAAACAGAATTTGAGTGCAGCATTGTAACAACCAAACATCATAGAAAGTGTCCAGATCCCCAAAATGATGCTTTTGTGATCCCGTCTATATACTCTCTATCATCGTCCAATAAACCCAAAACATAGCAAGCATCTCTAAATGAAGGATACAAAACATCATTCACAGTCATGATATCTTCATAACAAGTTGGTCCTCTAACAGTGTTCAACAAAATCCGCAAGTAGTATAATTCACCTGCACCAGGATGAACGTAGAATAGTCTGCCAACACTCATACCATGTCGTCTTGGGTACAATCCCTTTTTTTTTCTCCCATTGCTGTCATTATGAACAATGTATTTCCATACAAATTTTTGCAAAAATTGAGCATATGTCAAATTTTTAGCTTCTTCATCCACCTTGTTTGCTTCCATTCACTCCAAAAACATTGAACTATTCTCCTCAGTCCTTGCTAAAGCTGAATCAATGGGCTCGTCATCTCTAAACACAACAGTATGTTCACCCGGTAGGTGAAAGATAAGTCTCTCCATGACTGGTTCTCGGTAATTAATAGGAAATCCCATAATTCCCCAGAGTGCTTCACATGGAGATATGTATCGACAATCATAGTAATTCTTGATCTCATCAAATACTTCATCATTTTATCCATTATCATTGCTTCTATAAAATGTTATGGTGATCCTGTCATTTCCTTTAATCATATATTTGAACAAATATTTAATAGATCTAGACTGATTGCACCATTCAACGTTGATGTGAACATCATATTTCAACAACAAATATGCATTGTATGGAACGACAGACCTGTTATCAAGTGGATCCCCATTCTTTTTAATAGTTCGGTCATTATCTCTTCTCATATAAAGTGGATATCTGCCATTGCCAACAACAGTTTCACCTATATATCTTTTGGGGAAATGTTTCATACATTTTCCATCCTTCATGCAAGGAGATTTTGGGTTTGCATCACCGCAAGGACCGTGCACCATGAAGTTATCCACGACCTTGTAAATTCTTGGATTGGTGCTTCATCTGGGATCTCAACATAAATTATTTTGTCTATATCTACTCCATTAGGATGCTTATCATCTGCATGCAAAAATACCTGGATATGGGGCATGAGGTAGACCGCATTTTTGGAATTCGATTATGTACACCACTGTAACATATAAAGAGATAAGTGGCATCGGTTAACATTATGGATAGATAAAAAAATAATTATTATTGAAAAGAGAAAGAAATTGATAAATTAAATTTGTACAAAACATGTACCTGACTTAACTCTTCCAAAAAAAATTCATGCTTCAAATCATACACAAGTTGATCCAACTTCATTTTAAATATTCTGCACATAATGTTTGGTTTATCTTCAGGTCTAAGGCCAAATTGAGCAACAAATCACTGTACTTTAAGCCACTTTGGGTTGCAGGTGAATGTTATAAAAATACCAGGATAACCTGCCCATCTACAAATGACCATAGTTTCTTGATAGTTTTGTATCATATACCTGGTATGAGGAGGGAAAGGATATATAGTTACATTCATGATAATTCTATTCATATAATTTTAAAGAAGTAATGTTATGGTGAAACTAATAGAATATTTATGTCTTCTAAGGAAGAAATTTTTTCTGATTAAAGTATTAAAGACACCAATAACAATGTAAGACAAAGGTGCTATAAATAAATGTAGATTTATATTGAAATACCTTGGGCCACCCACATAAGACGATGGTAAAATAATCCGTTTGCCTCGTGACGATGGAGTATTCTCTTCCCTCAGCACAACTTCTGCTAAACCTTTGTACATTTTTGCTCTTAGACTGTTTTGATTGCATCTGATAAAAGATAACCTCTCTGCTTCAATCATAGTGAATGCATCAACCAAAAACTGTTGAAATAACTTTCTTGAAATTAAAAGAGTGTGTGGTTCGCCATTCCTCTGTTAAATCCTAAAACAAAAAACTTCCATCAAGCTTATAGTTTCCCTCTTTACTATTCGGCTCCCACTCATAGGAATATCCCTCATGTAGCCGTCTTTACCATATGGAAATAATAAATGATACTGCAAAGCAAGGTAAGACGGGTGTAATTCATTGATTCGCTTCAAAAATCTGTTTTGAGATTCAACTATTATATCTATATTATAGGCGGAGCTCCCAATGTCTCCAACAATTATACCAACAACTTCAGCCGCAGTGGGGAGATTGTATCTTCGTCCGTCGTATTGTCTCTCACAAATTAACTTCAGTTTGAAATTTTATAACCCATGAGACTCAAATCTATCCCTTGCTTGCCGAAATGAGTGAACCAAAACATTATATTGATCTATCATCTTCAACAAATCTTCAATGATTGATGCATCGAAATCAATTCATTATTGCTAAAGCTGCAAAATTTTGATGATAATAAAGAAACCAATCAAAATGAAATTTTAAGCATATAAAATTATTTACAAAATATTTTTTAGAAAAGCACTTTTTATAAGTACCTACCGTATAACACTCATTCTATTTGCAACTTCATTTTCAGTGTCATAGATGTATAGTTGTGCAAACTTCGGTGTTGATCCAATATTTGGTAATAGACTACCGATTTTATGGTAGTTTTGGCCATGTAGTTTAAAAACATAGGGACCACTACCATCGTTTACTTTCCAGTCAATTTTTTCACCCATTGATGTGAAAGAGAACATCATGTTGTAAGCCCGAATATGATCTAACAAAGGCTTGCTCCTGCTGTCAAAACTGTAGAGAAGATCTCTAAGAGTAGATGGTGGTTCTCGCATCAGGGGTAGGCTAACCTTTCCCTGTGCACAACACATAGTGAATTCTGGATTTTTGATTTTACGATTCTTATTGACCCTTTCTTGAAGCCACATTAAGCCACCACAAAAGAAGCTTGCCCATTCCGGATTGCCAAAATCCATGTAATCTTAAATTGGTTGAAGTGTCATAGATCATTAGTATGCATTTAAAGATTGGGCGAGTAAACAGAGATTATTTTAGACTTTTAAAGCAACAAATAGTATATGAACAATGTGATTAAGAATTTTACTTAGATGGACTGACATAGTATTACATTGATGTGAAGATTCATCATGACATCTCGATTCTATATTGAGATGTCAAATAATTTAAATTTAAAAGATGAAGAATACCATGCTTATTAAAGTATAAAAAATTTCTATGTGATAAAAAGTGTACCTGACATATGAATGTCATCTGTTGTTATGCTATTATCAAGTTCACTGTTGTCACTTTCAATTTGACATTGGTTGGATGCTGCATTCACATGATCTGCACAAACAAATTCTTATAAATATAACAAATCAAATCTAACATATAATCTAGGATTTTTTTACGTAACCGATGTCCTTGTTCTTTTTTTCTCCTCATATAGTAAAATATCCAAGGTTTGTTTTACCTAAATGTACTTTGTCATTTTGTTTGTGCATGTGCAAATTGTTGGGATGGGTAAAATTAGATTGACATTGTACCGACATTCTATTTGGAGTAGGGATCATTTTATTGTTCGCCGCTTCATCAAAAGTGTAACTCAGATTTGTACAAACTACATGAAAATAAACAGAACAAATTTACATATCATAATTAAGGCAAAGAGGAAAAAACTAATCATGTACAATGAAATTCATTGGAAAAGTTACTATTAGTCACGTCTATGAGCTCTATTCTTGAATGCATGGAGCTTCCAATTAGGTGAGATCGACGTATTAAGGTCGTATTTTCTACATAACACATTCAATTTGACAAATCCACAAAAAGGAATTTTAGGTGTTAGAACTAAAATTTATGAGAAACACCATCCTACCATATCCTAAAATAAATGTATATAGTATTAGCCGAAAATTGGCAAGAAACAATTATTAATTTTGTTCCTCCAACCACGAGATCACCTTTTCGGAAATTGTCACAGCCCACTTTGCTTGGTGCACGTTTTTCCATCATAATCAACTTTCTCTTCAATCTTGATTGGGACGTTTCACTTTCATTTCTTTAAGGTTCTATGAGGATTGACGGGGATTTATTTTCTGACATGATCAACAGATTGCTGCGAACACCTATGTTGTTGCCTGACAAAGTGAAATATATGAATAAATGATTATTACAAAACAATTTGATTCCTTCAATTCCAATTTGTCGAGAAAAAAAAAACGATCATCTATAATGTTTGAGTTGAAAGAACTATTTGCACTATGTTTTTCATTCATGATCATTCGCCTCTGCATTATCGATCGAGACGTCTCCATTTTGTTCGTACAAATATCATTGGATATGTTTGAGAGAGGATTGTTTCTCGACATTGATTCAACAGTAATTCACAAGTTTGCAAAACCATTGCGTACAACAATTTAGGGCGTCTATAGCAGTATTGAGCTAATAATGAAAAATTAAACATCATCAAATTCAATTAAAATCAATTGAAAATCCCTTCAACTTAAAGCTAAAAATAAGAGAAACTATTCTAAGCTCAAACTTACATTCTTCAGAGTGGTGGGTTGGTGGACGACCATTTTCATCACCTTCTCCTATACCTTTGTTGTTTGCATATCAACGACGAACGATCACGATGTACAGATGGATGTGCGCCTGGCAGTGTCGCAGGCTTGCACCAATGCTATTGTAGTATAGCAGCTTCTCCCTTCCCTCTCACCTTTCTTCTATTTCGTTTGGAATCCAAATTGTAATATTTGTTTTTTTAAGAAATGGATGTGAAACAGCGTTGCTCGGGTCCCAAACTTATGGTTTTTATCTCAGGTTGATTTAGTCCTTGAGTTTTAGAAACCAAAATTAACTTTTAGCCTTTGGATCATAATACTTATGGATCAGAAGGGCCTTTTCTTGCAAACTGCGAGTAACAATCCATCAAAAGATGAGGCATGAAGAAGTCATTTTATTAAAGGGCAATCCAAACCAATTTAAGTCACATTTTCCTTCCTCCTTACGCACATAATGGAATTTAAGTAATATTTTCAAAATTTTATAATGCTAAGATCTACAAAACCTTTTTGATCAATGATTAATATATGACCCATAACAAACTTTATTGGTTACATAATTGGATGCTTGATATGATCACGAGAATGGTTACAAAGTTGGACTCGTAACTTGCTGTGGAAAAATTCTAAAAATCCCACCAGTGTTAATATAGATGTCACTGATGAGATTTTGTATGTCAACTACTAAGAACTGTAGTTCAAAATGCTTGGATACATGTATCAGACTGTTGTTTTTGTGGACAAATTGGAGTCATACACGAGTGCCCTTATCGCGACACCTTTGTCAAATGAAAAAGAAGCTTCTTATCTTTTTCTCTCCTATGTACGGTGAAAGCGAAAGATTTTCTTTTTATTTTTTTCTCTTATATAAAGCCCATGAATTTATCACATCAAGATAAAAATTTGTTTTGAAGGTAAACCGGGCTTTGGAACTTTGAAGTGAAAAAAAAAACTGGAAGCTTCAAATGCGAGCACGGTTGATGAGGTCTCTTTTGTTGTCTCTCTCTCTTAAGCATAACCATAGCAATATATATATATAT
>CAODLS011197856.1:0-28318 GCA_948243855.1 Flueggea neowawraea
CAATATTGAATGAACCTACGGGATCACACACGAAAGATCTAGAACGAGTTTTATCTCTCTTCTTGCAATTAGGTCAAATGTTGACTTAAGGTGCATAAGTGAATTTCATATATGGTTAGTATGGGTTAATTATATGATAATTCAGCCCATGATATGTTTTAATCATGGATTAATTGATTTAATAAAGGCTCATATAGTGTGAAGAAATTAAGCTCAACGGCCATATCCTAAAAGTTAGGATTCTTTCCCTTTAAAGTAGGAATTAGACTTCCTAACCCAAAAGGAGAAGTGTGGCCTGCCATGACATGATTTATTAGGGTTTTTGGAGACATCCTAACCCTAATAGGATCACCCTAACACTATATATAGACCTAAGGTGTGATGCTACATCTAACCCTAATTGAGTTGGTGTTTTCGGCTATAAGAGAACACTTCCTAACCTAGCATTTCCGAACCCTATATTCACCATTAGAGAGTGTTTACTTTAGTGCTAGCACACCTCAACTCGTTCTAGTATAGATCTAGTGTGTATGAAGTAGAGATCTTAGTCTTAAGGCTAAGGTTCTTACAAACCTTGGAGCAAATCTAAGGACTAAGGGTTCATCCTTGGGGAAGGTGAACTAGGGCTCTTGGTGAATAAACAAATCTGATTCGGCTCTCATCATGTAAGCAAATATCTTATCTTTATTTAATCTATCAATTTTGGTTTGTTATTGGAGTGATTAGATGAAAATTTTTGTTATTCAGATCCATGTTTTCATGCTAAAAATCTAACAAAATTATAAGGTAATGTTAAACCAAACAAACAGATTTTGATCAGAAGACACAACCAGAAAAAAGATGAGAGTACCTGAAGCATTTGAAGTTAAGAATAAGGTGGTGAATAAATATATATAACCAAGAATATATGCAAAACATAGAGTTTTGCGGGAATAAAATGACCTTTAAAATTTGAAATGTGTAACAGAGAGGGAGAAGATTTAGAGAGAGGGAAAGACGCAAAGAAGGAAAAAAATAAAGAGGATTAGAGATGTGTACTTGGTGTGGGCATAAATATCGGGACCAAGAAGAGAGACAGAAATCTGATATTGTTGATGATAAACTCAACATGAGTCCAAGCAAATTTGGGAACAGCATGATTAAGAGATGGAGAAGAGTTTTTTAGCATGTTTACAGAGAAATAAGGATGTCAATTGAACTTAAATAGATGTGCTACTTGTCAATTTCAGAAACAACCACTTGTCAATTTCAAAAATAACCACTTGTCAGGACATGGTGGTTTTGCCGTAGCTTTAGTATTTTTTTTTAGTGAAAGAGGACAGCAGTTCAACTAATATTATTGATAATCCTCACTTGTAGTGGAGGAATACCGTGGTTACAAAATGTGAATTTCTCAAAATACAAGAGTGACATGAGAGGACAAGGAATGTAAACAAAATCATGAATACCAAACGGCTGCGAAAGGCCATGCTTCGCAATTCAGTCAGCGCAACAATTTTCATCACGGTTGATATAGTAAAGAGTAGTACCTATCAAGGACAAAAGATGAAGAATACAAAAAACTAAAGCCTAATAATGCCCATTCCAAGCATATCTAGAATTACAAATATCAACAGCTAATTTGGAGTCAGATTTAATAGCAACATACGTCCATCTCTTATCTAATATCAACTCGAGGCCATAAAGAATGGCTTGAAGTTCAGTAACCAACAGAGATAGGAAATTCAATATAACGTTTCGACAGTGAACATCAAAGCCAACTTGATCTCTGGCAATAATACCTACAACAGAAGTACGATGGTGAAAAGAGACAATTCCATTAACATTAATACAAAAATTACCTTCAAATCTCCTATGGGTTATATAAGCCAAATTGATAGTAGGAGTCAATGATTGAACCAAATGAGAAGCACGAATGTGATTTCAAGCTACTCCCATGCTGAGCTTAGCCAAATTCTTCTGTCTAATCCCGCCCGCAACAACCTCCAAATTTCGGTCATTCCACAATCTCCAGACCAAAATCCCAAATAGTAAAGACTAAAGAATTTTACTATCATGAACGAGTTTACTACTAAGGTTATTTAAGATCCAGTCTCTTAAGCTCAAATCAAAAAAGGTAGATCTGACCTGATTAGGCAAGATTGCCATCCAGTGACATTTGGCCGTCGGACAATCCCTGAGAGCATGCAGGATGGTTTCAACCCCGGTTTGGCCTCTGTGTAGCTTTAGTATTTAAGTATATGATTATTAGAGCTGCATTGAAATTATAAAATTGTATTTTCGTGACAATTGCAGTATTTAAGTATTTGATAATCACTTAAAATTTTCAATACGCAAATCTATATAATATATAAAAGTTGTATATAATTTTTGATATTTAACAAGATATTATTTTGACACTTACCCCTTGTTTGGAATAAATAAATTCTACAAATTTTATAAAATTAATTTATAATTTTAATTTTTTGTGTGGTGGATAAAAAAATGTTCATTTCAATTCCAGGAATTCAATTTTGTTGAATTAGATATAACTATCACAATTCCTATCAAATTTGATAGGATTTCTAAATGAATTCCACAAATAATTTTACAGCACAAAATTACCCCTCATTCAAATCAATAATACCAAAATAATCCTAGTCCTCTATCAAACGTAACATACGTTACAGACTTTTCTCCTACCTTCTTGAGTTTCGTCTTCCACCACTGGTCGTTTGTAATCGTTCCGACTGCCGCTCGCCTACATCAATTATTTGCAATCAGGTTTGTTTATTCTATGTCTTGTCCTTATTATTTATTTGGCCATAGTCTTGCTCCTATATTATATGTGGGTTGCTTCAAAGTTCTTTTTATTGATGATTGATTTTGATCCAAATTGATTTTGTCACTGCTAAGTGGTTTTTTGGTTTGAATTTAGTTTCTTCTTGGTGGAATTTACTTGCTGTTATGGGTTAATTTAAACGCATAATTGCTTGTTAACGTTTTCTATAATGTACTTGCTTGAATTTGTCTCTCGCCTGCTTTTTTTATTAGTCATTTGCTTTTCATCTCTTACATTAGAAGGAATTTGTTCCACCTTACTTTCACGTTAAGCTTTTTTTTAAAAAAAAAAAAAGTAATGAGGTGAACAAAATCCAAATCAATTATTTTATTTTTACCTCCACTAAGATTCGAATTTGAAGTGTCCACCTGTAAACATTAGGTGATTACTACAAGATCCAGCCCTTTGGGGCTTTCATGTTAAGCTTTGTTAATTAGCTCTTTTATTGTACTAATTTCTTAGCTTTTGCTAATGGGACCACAAACATTTAAAACTTTGGTGTTCAATCTTTTTCGTTCTTTCGTTTATATTAAACATAGCCTTGCAGAACTTATTAAAGTTACTGTGTTAGAGGTTACAAAAGGAAAAAAGGTAAATAAATTTTAAATTATGAATTTGTACCATACATGATTTTGTGAAATTTGATTGAATTCTTCATTTTAAATTATAACAATCCAAACAAGGAAATTCATTTACAAAGGAATTCTAAGTGGAATTTATTTGCAAATGAATTCCACATTTTAGATTCATTTATTCTAAACATACTCTTATATTTCAATTACATGACATATGACAGTTTCCATTAATATATTTAATATTTCAGTCAATATACACTTTCTTTATTAAGAAAATAAACAAACATGGAAACAAATTTTATAAGAACTTTGGTGTTATTTCTTATGTTTTTATAATTTTTTGATTTGAAACATTTTTTTATTATAGTCTCAAATATTTATAAAAAAATAAAAATAGAGTCATAGTATCCGAAACAATGTCCGAGTCTAAAACTAGTATTCTATCAAAACTCTGTTCAGAAAAGTTAAGATTTGTTGTTGTTTTTTTTTTCACCACAAAAAAATAAAAATATCTACCATATTTTTAAATCATCACCACACTTTTAACCAAACAGTTTTTTACATTTATAAAAAAATATTTTTTTTGCAATATTATACTCAATTATTGTTTGTTAATAACACTTTTACAGACTATAACACCAAATAGAGCCTAAGTGTGTGTTTAGCATTAAGATTAAAACTGTCTTGACATTGCTAAGCAGTGTTTTGAAGTTAGTCACAGTTGTTAAGTGTTTGGTAATGAATAAAAAATTGCAATGTACAATCACAATATCTCATTAAAATATTTTTCAGAAAAAACTAAGATTTGTTGCTTTTTTTCACTGAAAATAAAAACTATTCACCACACTTTTAACCAAACAGTTCTTCATATTTATAAAAAAAAAATTTATAAAATATTGTTTATCAATCATCGTTTGCTAATAGCACTTTCTCAAACTACAGCATCAAATAGAGCCATAATACATAAAAAAAACTATAATGTGCAATCACAATATCCCATCAAAACACCATTTCAGAAAATTAAAGATTTGGTATTTTTTCTCACTGCAAAAAATTAAATCAACCAACAATACTTTTCAAGCACCCACCACACTTTTAAGCAAACAAATTTCCGCATTTATAACAATACTATTTTATCAATCATTATTTGCTAATAGTACTACAACAATAAATACAGCCTTGAATCCATTGGTAAAAAAGTTGATTGGGGAAAAAAATATATCAAGTTTTTTGGTAAGTCATTTTAGGAATCCGAACTCACAACCCATTAAGATTATAGTTGACTCTAGTACCAGTGAGTATATCAAGTTTAATAAATAGGTCAAGTAAATTTTCAAATTATTTTTTCTTTGATCAATTAAATTTACAAATTATTTTTTCTTTCATCAATCAAATTTAGAATTATTCATTTAAAAGCAATATTATTTTATGGAAGAAAAGAACTAAACTAATTTGTGAGATTTGAGAGATTTTCAACTACTCTTTTCTCTATTTTTAATAGGCATTTTTTTTATTTCACGTGAAAATTAAAATTTTTCAATTGAAATAAAAAATTAAATTTATAAAAAAATTGAAATATATTCTTAATAAATTTAAATGAGTAAAAGAAAAAATGAAAAAATAACTAACAATTAATTTATGTCAAACTTTATATCAATATAAAAAATATTGTTATAATTTTGCAATTTGACTAGTAAAATAAAAAAAAATGATGACTAAATTTGTTCATCCATTCTTCGCCTAAACATTGGTCAAGAATGGTACAATATGATTAATTAAGATATTATATATTTAATAGAGTAGAATACCATAATTTTAAAAATACGCATTGATGTTTATACTTATTCAATCTATCCATTATGTAATTTACCGAAAATTCCAAAAATAAATTATATGGAAACATATTTTGTAGCGGTTTGAAATTAATAATATCTAAAAAAATTCAGAAAATGAATAATTTTTTGCCTTGAAATGGACAGAATTCATTACAACTTAGAAGAAAGTATTCTCTGTCTTCCTTAGTTTCTTAAAATATTTATAATGTAATGTGTAAAACATTTTGAAGTAATTCTTGAATAATTAGAAAGATAAAAAAAAAAGCTGGATATTAAAAATAAATTAATATATCTAAACACAATTATTTTTAAATATATAAATCCCGAAAAATTACTGAGTAACCGAGCAAGCATTTTAACAAGTTGAGAACGGTGCCGTTTTAAAATTGAAGTCGTTGTAAGACGAGCGACAATCACGGAATGTGTGAATGGGCCCACTGGATCGGAATCAGTTAGCAGACGCCACGTCGTTATGCTGTAGGCCCCCCCGGAATATGTTAGCAACTATGATTAAAAAAGTGAAATAATAAAAAATATTAAAATTTAATCTAAATTAGGAAAGCGACAAATAGACTTAATCCTCCATATTAATTAATTCTCCATATTAATTAAAAATTTGAAAAGAGCCATGTTTGGTAATGTTGTCGATAATATATAAAAATCTATATGAATAAATTACAAGATTTTGAAGAATTTATTCATTCGCAAAATATTTTTATTCAATACTTAAGTATTAGGTAAAGAAATATAATTTTAATTCTTCAATCAAAATTATTCGCAATATTTTTGAAACAAAGTCCATCAAATTTTTTTAAGAATATATCCCACTAAAAAAGTTATCATTTCATTTTAATTTTATTAAAATAATTTTTAAAATAAGAAAGCTTGCATTGGAAAGTTCAACAAGAACTTTTCAAACTTAAGTTAGCAATAATGTTGTTTTACAAAGAATGTTAATCATTTCAGCATTATTTCAAGTGTAAAAAGAATTAAATAAGTCAAAGATCTATTCTCTTGTTAATAAATTAATTTGACCTATACTAACTTTTCATGTTTCTATTACAACAACAGAGCATGCATTTTCAACAATGAAAATTGTGAAAACAACGTTGCAAAATTAATGGAATATTTTTTTATATAAATTTATTGTTAACTTATAATGAAAAAAGATATTACTAAACGATTTGATACTGATTCAATTGTAGATGACTTTGATGCAAAGAACGAAAAATGAGTATAACTCGAAGTACTTAGATTTAGTAAATTATAACGATTTTTTTATAATAATAGACTAATTTATATTAAAAGTTATTACTTAATATTATTTTTTATAAGCTTTAAATGTTTTACATTTTACATCTAAAAATATTTATGTTTGAAAACTATGTAAATATGTATGCGCGCTTGCTTGTTGGAGACAAAAAAAAAAGAGTTGTGATTCGCCACGCATGTAGTCCTTCAGATCTTAGCACAAGGTCTAGACTTGTAAGCTCTTTAGCGCCAAGCTATGATATTCTCACCCATAAAATATAGGTTCCTCATCTCCAGACTCCTCAATTCGCAGCTCAAGATTCGTTGTTTATCCTAGATTCCAACTTTCCGCTGTCATACACTGATAAACACCTGAGTTAGAGACACATATGTTTTCTGAGAGGTGGTCTGACACAAATGAGCAATGTCTTAACTCGGTTGGCCTCAGATATCTCTGTTTTATTAGGTTGACGTCAACTTTTAGCGGGTGTCGTGGTGAGTATTTTTCGGTCACCACCAAGCAAAGCAACATTCCACGGCGGAGAGTATTTGCCTGCATAATCACGCCCAGCAGGGGTACGCCACTACCGGTAGCCTCCGGCTCTCTTTTTTTGCTGACAAAAAAAAATACACTGATAAACACATAAAACACTAACGATTAAGTTAATCTTCAATCATATGCTAAAAGCTACCAATGAACTTATATTTTATTGGTGTTAGAGTTAACCAAAACGTCAAGAGATTAAATATTCGATTTTTTTGTGAGAGCAAAAATAAAATGACTTATCTATTACGACCCGACCTAAGCACATACCAAGTGTCAGTAACTGACAATACTTAAGCCTTTATTAAGTTCCATAACTTTTAATACAATCTTTCATAGCAGCGCTAAACTTTTAATTTCCTTTTCTTGTAATACCCGCAACTGGAACACTTGCACCTCTCTATCTTGATACGTTCTATTTTGTAAAATTTGAAATAGTGGTAGCGTAAGCTTTCCTTTTTCGCTAAGTGAGCAGACATTTATATTATCCCATACATAAAGCATCAAATAACAAAGCATACAATTGACCCAAAAAAAAAACAAAGCATACCTGACAAAACACTTAAATTTTCATTTCTATAATTTAATCTTAGATGATTTTCTTAATTATAACCTTTAAACTAAATGTCGTGAAATTTCTTGTTCTAGTCTAATAAGCTATTTATATAAGTCATGATTTGCTAAATAATCTATTGAACTAATTGGTCACTCTCAGAAATAATTATAATCTTAAGTAAATATTTTTCTAACAATTTAATTTCTTATTCCCAATAAATGTTAATATTGAAGTTGATTTTCTTGGTCAAGATTGAAGTCATGATTGATAGTTGATGAAGCAAAGTCGAAATGGAACGAATAGAAGACGAAACGGGGGAGTTCCGGCGAAACAGTCTATGACACGACCGTGTCTTATACCGTGTAACAGGTTTTCTTACACAAAAATGGTATTGTTATCTGTGTGTTGGCTGCCTTCATCCGTGTTTTTATCCATGCCGCCCATGTAACCTATTTTGGACGTGATTCCTTCTTAGGAAGGGTTCTAATAAGTGTATTAGGGTTTTGGATGACCTATTTGGGCTAAGGTTTCATTGTAAACTATAAATAGGTAGTTTGAGAACAATCTTGTAAACCTTTTGTTACTTTTGACTCTGAATAATAGAATTAATAAGCTCTTTGCCTTGAACGTAGATCGGTATTGATCGAACCACGTAAATCTTGTGTTATTGTGTGATTGCTCTTTGTTATTTCGCATTTTTCTATCGTCAGTTTTCTCTGAAACAAAACATTAAAATCAAAAACGATATTTGTATTGTTTGTACAGAAAATATATCCCAAGGATATTTAATTGATTTGAATGCAAAATTGAGCATCTAGAAGCTAAAATTGGTACGCACATGAGTACCTTTTTAATATTATTTATTTACTTATTTCATTTCTACCCACTATACTCAGTTTGGTAGCATATTTAATTTTTTAAATTACAAAAAATTATGCTAATAAGTTGTCAACTTTATCAGATTAAGATAATGCAACAAGCTACGTAACTGGAACTATAAATTTAATCTATAATATTCACGAATTGATCGACCACAAAAAAATGCAACAATATTCTTGTTCCTGATATTTTGTGAAAGATGCAAGATTATTGCAGATGAACAGTGAAAAATTCAAAATTCTAGCAATCTACAATTAAAAATTAACAAATGTGAGCATCAAAAACTTCCTTATCCACAACAAGCACTTTATTCTCATTCTTCAATTAATAGAACAGTATGTAATGATATTTCAACGACAAATTAAATCAATGGTCTTATCGTTGAACACATTTAATTAACTACCAATTATGTAAGACATTGTCGTATCGTATGAACTGACAAATCAATCTAAGTAGATCAGAAAGTTTCAAACACAAAAAGATCAGGCGGTAAGAAAGCATGCAGCAGTTGACATTACCCAAAGATATAGTTTTCGAACTCCAATGACGGTAAGAAAGCATGCAGCAATTAAAAGGTATTGAATGGAGAAAAGGGTCAGAAATTTCATTGACTTAGGGCCACTTGCTTCCTATTGGAGATTGACATTACTACTGTGCCTACTTTGGAAAATGTGCTATTAATTTGGTTGTATGTACACCTAACATATGTTATACACCTAACATATCCCGTATTTCGCAATAAAGCAAGATATTCTTCCTAAAAACTTGTTTTACTATAGTGCTACGATGATCGCACTAGTGTACAGATCCAAATCCGCTGCTGGTGTAGCTATGGCTCTGGAACATTCTGTAGCGGAGATGTAATGCATGTATAATAATATCCAGTAGAAATATACTACTACTGATCGTCCCCGACTCTCTTTTATCCAATAAAAAAAAAAAGAAGAAGAAAAGGTGTTAAAACAAACATCGAAATTGAAGGTACAAGGGTATGATATCATGGCATATATTAGTTCTTGATATGTATTACTTTAGATAATATATTTAACAATATAGTCACACATTTAACATAATTTAATGGTATGGGTTATGGGTCAAACTCGATCCATTTCTTGGCCAGGCGTGATTTGAATTCGGCCTAGGCTAGTAAGGACAACAAAGCTTATCTATCTCGTTGACTACGATCCTCTCCTGAATACTTTCACATAGCCATCCCCAGGGACCTTGGATAACCAAGATTTAGGTACTTAGTATCAATAACTCGATCAAATGTAGAGTTGGCAGGGCTTCTCAGAATCAGGACTTTGAAGACAACTCGAAACAGCCTGGCATCTCATGGACCACTGCCACATGTGAAGTCTATGTTCTAAGATAGTGGTTTTTTTAATTGCTATTACCCATGCTTATGATGATATCAGAGTCCAATTTGTAGTCTATAAGTATGTTTCCAAACTTTATGGTGTTTAAATTTTTAATTTGTGGATCTCTGGATTTAAGGATTCAAACTTCCCAGCTTTAGGCTCCTAAGCTCCTCAACTTAAACTCCCACAATCCTTAGCCTTAGACTCATAATGAGCTTCTTTGCTCAAGGCTCCTGAGTACCTCAACTGGGATTCATCAGAAAGCTTGCACTTAGGAGTGGTTTCTTAAGTCTTGCTAGTCATGTCTACACAAGAAATGCATGAAAGAGAAGGGCTTATTCCCTATCCATTCTGTTAGATATGTAAGTGTTAATGATAATTGTCTCATATTGGAGAGTTGTAGTATGTGAGAAGGACTTATAAGTGTTGTGAACCCATAACTTATTGCCTTAAAGTTTTTGGTAAAGATGTGGTGTTAGGCCCACCTGTGTACTCCTTTACTAAGTCCCCGCGTGAGGCGGATCTCCAGAAGGCTCCCTGGTTCTAACAAATGGTATTAGGGCCAATAGTTCTGCAGGGATGCGGGCAAAGACGAGTATGGTGTGGTGATTGTTTGGGATGAGTTCGGTAATGTGTTGAATAGCTGTATTGACTGGTGTAGCCTCGAACTACTATGTAAGCGGCTAAAAAAGCTTATAGACAGAAAGGTGGACTCATGGGAGAAACTATTGGTGACACCGTGGTGATGAGTGGGTCTGAGAACGGTGAAGAGTTGTGTTGACTGCTAAAATCCTTGTGGAGTGTTTGGTGTGAGCAGGGCCAGCTCATAGATGAGTGAAGTCATGAAAAGAGCTCTTGGGTTAAAATTTCACATTAGTACTCGAGGAGGCCCAAGAAAATCCTGCAATACTTGGAGTAATTTCCGTTGTAGAGGGAGCAGGCCTAAGCCCAATGAAAGATTCACACTTGAGGGGGAGATTGTTAGATATGTAAGTGTTAATGGTAATTGTCCCACATTGGAGAGTTGTGGTGTGTGTGAATGACTTATAAGTGGTGTGAAATCATAACCAATTGCCTTAAAATTTTGGGTAAATATATGATGTTAGGCTCATTTATGTGCTATTTCACTAGTTCCTCACACAGGATTGATCTCTACAATGCTCTCTGGGTCCAACACACCCCCTCATGCTCAAGTGAGTCATGATTTCTAACTCAAAACTAACTAGACTAAGATTCACTTATCTAAAAATGAGTATGAATGCGCTATTTATACTAGCGGAGAGTGAGAGATTGGAAACATGTTTTTGTTGAAGTTCAATTTTATTTGCCATATTTCATGTGGGTTGTGATTGTTGGATTTTTGTCCCAGACTTTAATATTTGAACTTTACATTTGGCTTAATGAACTTATCCGTATCAACTAATAATTTTAATACTACTTTCATATTTTTAAATTATTTAAATATCAAGTTAGTAATCGTTAATATAGGAGTAATATATAGATAAATTACTCCATCCATCTCATAAAGATATGCAAGTTTATTTTTTCACAGAGATTAAGAAAGTTAGTTAGAATTATTAATTTTAGTAGAGATTTCCAAAAATATCCTTATAACTATTCAATGAGTAATTAATAATACAATTTACTATGTATTTAAGTGAGAACAATATAGTACAATGTGATATACTATTAGTATTGAAAAGAAAAGAAACCTATAATTTGGGACGAATTAAAAGCAAAATTTTGCCTATCTTTATGAGACGGAAAGAGTATAATATATTGTTGATATTATTTGATTCTATTTATTTATCAGTTGCTAAAAAAATAGAATTACTCGGTATGTATTCGTTGACCTATATCTTTGTTTTATAGTTGGATTTTTTTTGGATAGTTGTTGCCCATGAGAGTTGAACCCAGATTCTAACATACAAATCGTTGCTTGCTTATTAGCTAAGTTATCCCTCATGAGTTCCATAGTTGGATGTCTAAATTGATCTGTTTTAGTTGTTATTCTATTAATGTAATTAAATTCGTCAACTCAATGTTATTATTTGTAAAAATTAGAGGTTAAAATTTTTAATCTTTTATGGCCTAACACATGAATTACCCCCGAAGTTGTAAGCGTTTCTAAGTTGTCACTTTTAACTTTTCGAGAGTTCAGAATGTCCCCGACTACTGACTAGCCCATATGAACTAAGGACTTCTTTGCTAACATGGCATGGAAAGTATATACACTTGACAAAGATGCGTATGATAGGTATAATTTGTGCTGGGTGAATGGTGAAGTGTGCTAAAACCAAATAACCCAAACTAACTCAAATATTAACCCAAGAAAAACCATTAAACTCAAACAAAACTAAAACCAAATAACCCAAACAAAAAAAAATAAAATCCAAACAACTCCTCTTCCTCCTCATTCTTCTTCTTCTACATCTTCCTTCGTCTAACTCACTTACCACAGAGACCAAACAACTCATCTTCCTTCTTCTTCTCTCTTTCACTCACTCACTCACTCACTCACTCACTCACTCACTCTTTACTCACCCCAACCATAAAAACCTTATGAGCCAATTGATTTGAGATGGTTTATGATTTTTGTTGAGCTTTAATGAAAGCCCAAGGGTATGTCTATGCAATTTCAGATTTTAACATAAGATCAAATCAAGTTGTGCTTTGATTTGAGAAAACAAATTCAAGATCGATATTAGTTGTTGGAGACAAAAAAATTTGGGTTTATAATTTGCATTCTGAAATTGTTGTGTTTTGTTTGAAATTGATCGGCTTGGAATTTGTTGGGTTTAATGAAATTGCTGAGTGGGTTGGTTTTTTTTACTTATGGTGGTGGTGGCAAGTCTAGGGTTTAGGGTGGTGGTGATGGAGATGTGGTTCGTGTAGTTCCTGGTGATAGGTTTTGTGGTGATGGCGAGTCTAGGAAAGTAAGACAAATTGATGCAAATCCCACAGGCAATAGCCTTGAAACCCAACAACAATATATGGTCTCATCTCTAAGAACACCAAAATCAGATTCGTTCATAGACAATCCCCACCCAACGACTATATGAAGTCGTGAACCAAATGTATAAAACCTCGATTCAACGATTATAAAACATTCTCGAATTAACCGAAGGTATAAGATCCTTAACCCTTCGTTATAAAGAAATCAAACCAACGATAAATAAGAATTTCATTGGAGAAAACTCACTAATGGTATTCCAAACCATTCAACTCAATAGGTTGTTGTTATTCCATTGAAATATGATCTAAACTTGGTTACCAAGCATAAGAAAATGTTTATATAGGTCTTAGAACATAACCAAACCTTAAACAAACAAGAAAAAGTCCAAAACAATAACAAAAAATCGTCAAAATCATGTCAAACACAAAGACAGTTTACTTTAAAACACTTGGTTGGCAACCGTGTAAATGCATAAATTCGATTATAGAGAAAGGCAAAGTTTAGTCAATGGTTTACTTAAACTGTGTCTTAAAGTGTGTCTTTCCAGACTTGATCATAATCACTCAAAACGGCACCATTTGACTTACGCTTTGCATCATCTCAAACATACACCAAATTAACTCGTTGTGGAAACTCCCGAAAGTCCAAATGCAAGTTATAAAAGAAACATCCTTGGATACCAAGTCTAAAATGAAAGGACTCAATGCTTCCTTGAACTTCATTAGTTTGCATCTCCATGCCTAGGATTGCATCACAAATTGTCAAAGGAGATGTGGTGTGGTGGCTGGGTTTGTGGTGATGGTGGTGGATGGGTGTGTGGGTGGTTTAGTGCTGATTGGATGGGTTTTTTTATAAAAAAAATTGGGTTAAATTAGTCTAAGTTGGTGGTTTTGTAGATGACTAAGATTAAAATTGTGACATGTCAAGTTACTTCCCACATGTCATAGAGCGTGTTTTTCACGTAGCAAACAACCTCTTGTGCCCTTAGTTCATATGGTTTAAGCAATACTGGAAGTATTTCAAACACTCAAAAAATTAGGGTGATACTTTAGAAATGCCAACAACTTTACGGGGTAATTCATGACTTAGTCCATTTTTTATTCATCAAACACAAAGTGATTAATTGGATTAAACCGAACAGATTAGACAAATTTAGATATGCTAGAGTTTGACTTCTAGAAGAAAAAGTGGTAAAAGAAAATGAAAGTTCGTAATATATTATAATACATAAAATCGTGTATGGACCTGCATTATCAAAATTATATATAGCTCCATACTCCAATATTGCTTATTGCTTTATCTATCTACAATGGCACGAACCACTCTTGAAGGGAAAGTTTACTCGAGAGTGGCACGTGAATGTGATGTTTTTTCAATAATGCTTATGCAGGAAACATTCTTCAAGGTCATCTTTCATGTAAAAAACATTCCTCTAAGTCCAAGACTTGTGCTGGGATGAGATATACACTTTGACTATTTTGTATTTTCTTTCGTTGTTTAGTAGTTGGTCTATTTTATATTTGGTTTTTTCATGTCACATGTTCAAAAACATTTGATACCTTCAATGCATATTGAATTTACTAGACTATAGAGTCTTCTTTTCAAGATCAGGATAAGAATACAAATTTCACGCTTTCAAAAAATAATTGATCAAGTAAGGATTACACTTATCATAAAAGTAAGGATTACACTTAATATGTCACGCAGTTATTCTTATAAAAGATTTCAGTCATAATGATAAATTTTAATTTAATTGAAGCAAAATTGTCTTCACTATTAAAAATATTGTCTATTTATTGCTAGAGACGTCAAAAGCTGAAAATAAAATTCCCTTTTAAGATTTGGTGTGGGGATCGGTCCAATTAGATTAAAAGTTTAACTTAATATGCATTTTTTGAATAATTTTATTGGAGAGAATAAAAAGAATGATCAGATCAATATTTGCAATCAAGACTATAAAACAAAAACATCAAATTGATTTGATGTTTAATTCTCTTCCGCTATAGCATTCCGAAACAATGCTTTTTATTCATACCTTCTCTTTAATACGTCAAAACATATAGAGAAGAACACATATTTTTGCTGTTCCTTTAATTCAGAGACAACAATTTGGAAAGAAAAATAAATCCTAAGAAACCAACGAAGCAGACGATCTTTTACGCCAAATTGAGAGTGACAATCAAACAAATGGCATGCAAATCGTGGTAATTAAGCGTAATTAATATACCAAGAAACGATTCATGCATCAAATCATTCTTATCTTGATTAAGGAATATATTTGGTTGATCAAGTTAATGAAATATCTTTAATTAATTACTTTCACCATCTTGTTGGACCAATATATTTTATATAATATATAAAAGCGGAATACACTTTCATAATACATTTGACATGCTATTATTTTGACATTTTAATCGAATGATGTGTGATAATTTTTATTAATATATTTAATATTTTGTCAATATTTACTTTCTTTATTAAGAAAATAAATAAATATGAGAATAAATCTTATGAGAATTTTAATATTAATTTTTATGTTTTATATATTTTTAATTTGAAATAATTTTTATTATAATTTTAAATATTTATAAAAAATAAAAATAAAATTATAATATACTGAAACAACATCTGAGATTAAAACTAATTAGTGTTAATTCTTCACCCATTTTTTAATTTTTATGGATTCGGCAATAATATCTAAACGTTCAACTTTGCTTTTTATTTTATTTATTACTTTTAGTACCACTTTGGCATTACCTATAGTTCTCTTTTTCCTTGATTCTTCGTCTCTTTTATTTTTTGTTATATTTTGTGGGATTTTGTAGTTTTAATTTCATTTAATAAATTAAAAAAGAACTCATTATATTCGAACGATCACTTCACACATGACTGCCGAATTGACTTTTATAAGTACACTTTTCTATTCTTGTGCGACTCTTTGACTCTATTTTATTCCAATTAGCCTCCACTTGTCACGTGCTACATGATTCATAATTCATTACTTTAGTTTATATCATATTGTTCTATACTTTCTTTTCCATTAAGAAAACAAAACAAGCCTCCCCTTTTTGCACAATTTGTTGTTTCAATCAATCGATCCTTCTATGGAATTCCAAATCATCTAAATTCACTTTTGCATCATCAGTGATAATTAGGAATAATTAAGAAAGACAATTAATTCCTATATTTTCAACTCCATTTATATGAAGAACCAACTTTATATATACTTTCATAATGGTGTAGCTTGGTATAGGATTGTGACTGAATTTAAAAGATTCTTTGCCAACAAAAATTTTCAGAGAAATTAATACGCCATTACTATCATGCATTGTACTATTTAGTATTTAAGGATCAGATTCAGCCACATATATTTTATAGTTTCATCACTTTTAGGGTCAAAACAGTTTCGTCGTCACTTCTAGAAACATGTTTTTTTATTTGATTTTCCATTTAATTCATCATCGGATCTGTTTGCAATGAAACCTAACATTTCGGCACCGAAATTTGGAAATGGAAAGAAAGACTTTTTCCCAAGTTCGGAAGCTAATAATAGAGCTAGTATGGATTCAATGACGTTGGGTTAAGTTTTGTATATTTAAGTATTTATGTTTTCTAATTCTTTTATATAAGTAAAATCTTCTAGAATTACGTCACGAACACTCCACAAGTGAAAATAAAAGTTTCACTAATCAAACAACTTAAGAGAATTTAGTTTTGTGTCTGAAAAAATATATTTATTTGAATTACTTATAAATCATATATCATTTTGAGGTTATAGAATGTGACATGTAGTTAAGTCGGGTATGAGACAACTCTACAAATTTCTAGACAAAATTTTGATAAAGCCAAAGGGAACTTTTGAAGCTTAATTGGACAATTTTTCTCACTACTTGAGAGGGTGTTACTATAATGAAGATTCCTAAAAAGAGTATTCAATAAGGACTCTTTTAGTAAATTAAGTAACTGAGACTTAAATTAAGTAATTTCAGCAACAATTAAGTAACAGTTATAGTTAATTTATCACAAAATTAAGTAACCGGTCAAAATTAAGTAAGCGGTCAAAATTAAGTAATCGGTGGCTAAATTAAGTAATGACATCCAAAATTAAGTAACTTTAGAGCTACAATTAAGTAATCACCCCCTTAAATTAAGTAACTGATGATGAAATTAAGTAACTTGAGTCCTCAATGAAGACTCTTTTTAAGAGTCCTCATTGTAGTACCACCATACTTGAAAGGATAAGTACAGAAAATGTTAAGCTTTTCGTCTATTTTTATTGTCATTTCAAATGGTTTGATTGATATTGACATTGTTAGAAAATGGGCCCGTTATGTCTGATCGTGGGTGGAATTCGACCTCGAACCTTAACTAATATGTATTAATTAGGGTGGTTGTCAATCGGTTTGATAATCGGTTCGGTTAGGATTTTGGTTTGACTTCCTGATTAGTTTAGAAAGAAATAATTTTTGATTAGTTTAAAATCCTTAATTAGTTGGAATACCAATTGGAAATGCTTGGGAAAGAATTTTTAATTAGTTTAGGATCCCTAATTAAATGAAATTTTAATTAGGAAGGAATCCTAATTAGTTGAGAAAGAGATTTCATGATTAGTCAGGAAAAAACCTTAATCAGCTAGTATAAATACTAGCTAGGTGGGTACCCTAGATACAATTGTGAGCAACAAGCAAGCAATTAACAGAGTTGTTTCTCTCCCTCTCTCTCACCAAAGTTGTCGGCCTCCTTAGAAGAAGAAGAGATTTCTCTCTTCTTTCTTTGTGTCTCAGGATTCGTTTAGTGGCATTTAGGTTGCGGGTACATGCCACGTACTCGTCGCCTCACTGTAATTTGTAGTACGTGGAGACTAGCGTTGTCTTGCATCCTTTGTATTCTACATATCCATATTCCCGATGTGCCTCAATCAAGGTAGGCTCAATTCCTTTTGGTTTATTTATTATTTATATTTGTATAGAATACTTTCATTGGTATCAAAGCGTAGGTTATTTTTAATGATTTGTAACCTTGCTACTGGACGTTATTGTTTTGTAAAAAGAATTTGTTTTTCTTGCAAATATTTGATCTGCTGCTATTCGAATAGGTTAGAATGAAGTTTAGAATTTTGAAATTCTGACTTTACCACTCTGTTCACAAAAACTTTGTATGCCGAGGTTGCAAAAATTTGGAGGTTTTTCCCTATGATTTAAAATACACATTTTTTTTGTGAAATCTTTCGATTTCAAGAAACAATTTCCATAATTATTAATGTGCTAATTAATTATGTTTGCTTGGTTAAATGTGTTTCAATTGTGGTTTTAAATCTGGGATTATGTTGCTTTGTTTATAAATGTGTTTTTATTAATCGAGGAAATTTAGAAATATGTTTTATACATGTGTTGCCCATTTATAAATGTTTTTTAATAAATATGTTGCTTATTTATAAATGTGATTTTCTAAATATGAGTGATCTCTTTCTTGATTGAAATGCACTTTCCAATCTAATCCATATCTGTAATCACTACAGATATGGCAAGGATGAAGAGAACACCTTGTGTCTCTGACACCAATGAGGGCAAATCAGCATTGATGAGCATGGAGCGAGCCATTGAGAAGATTCTTCTACCAATATATGTTCGTCCAAATGACATCTCCAGCATAATGGAACACATCATTACTATGAATGAGCTAACGCAAAAGCGCATCTGGGATGGTGGCTTCTTGTGTGGTAGGGATGAGCAAAGAATGTTCAACGTCCTAAGACGTTCTCTCTCTCTCTCATTCAATGCTGAGGTGTTTAATGCCTACAGAGTTGGATCGTAATTATGCTTATGCAGTCTCATTGTTCTTAGATCAACTCGAGGCGTCTTACTGCCACGAGGCCCCAATGACCTAGTATTGAGGAATGTTCGTATGATTGATCGCCCTTTTGTGGGACATATTTCCTATACCATCCTTGAGTATATGTGTGAACAAGTCCCCTCAAGTTTTTTAAAGACTTGTGTTTGGCTCACCAATTATGATGATTAGTTCAATGAATACTTTGCTTAGTAGCCGTTTCATAGTTTCTAGCTTAATATTTTGGACAAGTCGAGTCTTAACCACAAATTAAATTTTTCAGAATTTTTGATTTATATGTTAAACTCAAATTATTATGATTGTTTTGGTTCCCTATGTTCTTAATAAAATATATGTTTTATTTATTCATTTATTTATTATTCATTTATTGAATGTTGTAATATGTTCACTCGAATAATAAATATTGCAAGATTATGTGATTGAATGTTGCTTATGTTTTGAGCTGTGTTCCTTAATGCAAAATAATGTTGAACATAGATGTTAAGTCATCAACAAAACAATCTTGAAAATTTTCTATTCATAAATTGACTCTAGCTAGATAAATTTGCTATTTATGTCCTTGTTCGATTCGAAGCTTAATAAGATATCTAGTTAGATAAATTTAGTGGATAGTGAATTGAGTGCATTGTTATATCTCTTATGTGTAAGTGCAACTAAATAACTTAATTTTAGGTTGTGAGAATGGCTACTGCATCAAAGTCCATTGTTGCTGAACGAAACAAAGATCTTAAGTTAAACGATGATAACTACAAGATTTTGGAGCATGAAAATCCAAGATTTTGTGGGTAATTGATTCAGGAGTAACAAACCATGTGACAAAGGCAAGGGAAGCCTTAATCAAGTTTTGACGAGTTCCTAAGGGAACAAGATAGATATACATGGGCAATTACTCCAAAATAGAGGTCAAATGGATAGGCACTTACAAATTTAATTTGCAAAGTGGTCAGTCCTTAATCTTAGAAGGAGTTTGATATTAGTCCGGCAATTGATGAGAGTAGGCTTTAGAATATCTTTTGAGAATAATGGTTTCAGTCTTAGTTTGAACAATGTCTTTTATGGTTCTGGTTATATTTTGGATGGTGCTATTGTTTTGGATGAGGATCCTAACGATTTTAATGAATCTATTTTTTTTACATTGCTTCTTCTTCTAATAAGATTGAAGATAAAGCAAAAATGTGGCATACTAGACTTAGCCACATTGGGCAACAACTTTTAGTTCAATTAGGTAAGACAGGTTTACTAGCCAATGTATCAACTGTTGAGTTGCCTACATGTGAATGTTGTCTTAAAGGAAAGCTAATTAGAAAACCATTTGGAAAGGCAACAAGGGTCGAATATCCATTACAATTAATCCATTTAGATGTATGTGGGCCAATGAATGTTAGGGTTATGCATGGTGCTAATTATTTCATCACATTTACCGATGACTGTAATAGATATGGTTACATGTACTTGATTTCCCATAAATCAGAAGCATTGGATTGTTTCAAAATATTTATAAATCTAGTTGAAAATCAACTAGATAGGAAGATCAAGACTTCGAGAACCGATCGAGGCCGAGAATACCTGTCGAAAGAATTCAAAGCATTATGTAATAAAAAAAGGAAAAGAACATCAGCTGTCAATTCCTAGAACTCCACAACAAAATGGAGTAGTATAAATAAGAAATCATACTCTTCTCAACATGGTTAGGTATATGATGGCAAAAGAAAATTTTTCGATTTCCGTTTGGGGAGACCTTTTGCTCACTGCTGCCTATGTACTTAACCGAGTACCAACCAAATTAATGACGTCGACACCATATGAGTTATGGATAGGACGCAAGCCCGCGTTAGGTCACTTAGGACCATGGGGATGTACTAATTTTGCACACGACACCTCCAGCAAGCATGGGAAACTTGACCCAAGAGCTCGTAAGGGAATCTTCGTGAGATACTCTGAACACTCCAACGGATATGTTCTAATAGGAGAACACGAGAACGGTACAATTACCAAATTTGAGTCTACAAATGTAGCTTTCCTAGAAAACAAATTCCTTAAGTTGGGAGAAGTGGATAAGAATTTCACTTTAGACGATATTCATGAACCAAATTTGTCAGGATCACTCAATCCGAGTGGGAGAAATGAGGTTGATAATGGAACTCAAACTCTGACGATTGTGGATATTCCTGATCCTGTCCTTGATTCTAGTGGGAGTATAGTTCTTAATTCCACTGGGAGTATGGATTTTCATCCTAGTGGGAGTACAAATTCATGCCTTCATGAATATATGTGTTATGTTTATCAGGAAGCGAAACCACCGTGTAGATCTAACAGAGGTCAAATTCCGCGATGACTTTTTCATTAGAAGAACCGAGCGAAGTTCTTTTAGCTACACCCTAATTCAAGGACGAACCTAAAAAATTGAAAGAGGTTAACTTGTACCCAACAAAGAAAGAATGGATAAAAGCGATGGAAGAAGAAATGGCGCCAATGAAGGCCATCCAAGTTTGGAAATTGGTTGATTTTCCCGAAAGCTAAAAGGCTATCAATAAAAAGTGGGTGCATGTAATGAAGTAATCTGTCAATGGTAAGCCGAAACAACGAAAGAGTTGGCTAGTCGTAAAGGGTTTCACACAGATAAAGGTCATTGATTACGATAAGACCTTCTCACCTGTGGTAAGATTCGTGTCTATAAGGTTAATACTTGCCTTAGTCGCGTGTTTAGATCTTGAGCTACATCAGATAGATGTGAAGACTGCGTTCCTTAATGGGAACTGGACGAAGAAATCAATATGGTTCAACCTGAAGGTTTCGTAGTCCCTGGCAGTGAACATAAGGTTTGACGATTGAAGAAATCAATCTATGACCTAAAGAAGTCTTCTAAAAAATGGTACATTCGCTTCCACGAAGCGATCATCTCGTATGATTTCAAAGCAATTGATGAGGACCATTGCGAGGACATCAAACATGAAAAAAGATAAGTTCGTCATCCTAACCTTGTATGTTGACGACATACTGTTGGCCTGGAATGATCTGTCTTTCATCTAAAGGGTTAAGACTTAGTTGTCAACCAATTTTGTGATGAAAGACATGGGAGAAGCATAATACGTTCTCGAGGTTAAAATCACGAGAGATCGATCAAGGAAATTATTTTCTCTCTCTCAAGAGACCTATATTAACAAGATCCTTGAACGATTTAATATTTCTGACTGCAACCCGGTAGATACCCCAATTTCCAAGGAAGAATCTTTTAGCAAGATTATGTGCCCAAATAAGCCGGAGGACATTGAACGAATGAAGAAACTGCCATACAAAAGTGTTATAGGTAGCATCATGTATGCAATGTTGTGTACTAGGATAGATATTAGTTTAGCAATTCGACATCAATCCAACCTAGTAAAAGCACATTGGACAGCAGTAAAGAGAATACTGAGGTATTTGAAGAAAATTGCAAGCTATGCACTGTGATATCAAGGACACGACCTTCTACTAAAAGGATACGCAGATGCCGAGTTGGGAAGCATGTGGAAGATAGAAAATCCACATCTGGATATGTCTTCTTGTTAGGAAATAGAGCCATTTCTTAAGGGAGCAAGAAACCTACATGTGTAGCACTGTATACCATGGAAGCTGAGTACGTAGATTCTTCAGTAGTCGCACAAGAAGCTATGTGGTTGAAAAGGTTTTATAAAACCTTGGAATGATCGCCTTACAACAGTCCATAACTATCTACAATGATAGTGGGACAACAATAGCTTACTCCAAGAATCCAAGATTTCATGGGAAAAGTAAGCACATCTATATTAAGTACCATTTTGTTAAGAATTTAGTTGCACAAGGAGAAATGATTTTGGAGCATGTTCCTAGTCGTGAGATGATTGTAGACTCACTCATGAAGCCAATAGCCAAAGATGTGTTCAAAGAACTCATGAAACATCTAGGCTTATACAGAGTATAGGAGCATCAACTTATTAAATGTAATGTTGAACTATGAAGTCAAGTATTATATTTAAACTTTGTATGATTTGGTTTTTACTTGAGTAATAAAAATCATCATTTTTCATGGTTCACTGTTGGAAATAAATGACAATGAACACCATACATTGATGTTCTCTAAGACTATTGAGTATAGTAGAGCCTATTGGATAGAGTAGCCCACATGTGTGGTTACCTTGGGTTTAATCATTTGTTTGTTAAATGCCAAGATGAGGCATAGTTTGAACATTCATGTGTTTACAAAAGTAATGTTCATAATCATGAATGGCGCCTTGCAATAGTTGCAAGATGAATTCATATGGTTAATTTGTAAGATACACCATGAATGAGAGTTTCATGTTGGATTAATAGGTAATCGAATGCTAAGATTGCCTATGTTCGCATAAGCACAGTTTCATCTTAGAACTAGAGGTAATCCTTAGAAGATTGGTGGACTAAGGTAGAATGTTTGAGTACACTCTAATTGAAGCATCTGTATGGTGTTAAGTAAACATGCGCTCCTTAAAAGGGATAAAACACCATAACACATGTTCATACCATGTGTGAAAATCAACCAAGGGATGAGAAATTTTTTGTGAAAATAATCTCAATTTCTTTAATGTGAGATCCTGCAGTAAACAAGAGCTTTTCTGCATTATCTACCCTTAGAACTCCTAACACATACATGAAGTATAAGTTGATGTGTTTGACTTAATATGTTTTCAAAAATTCATGCATGATTCGGCTGGACAGGGCATACTAGATAAGCACGTTAATCCATGATGGATCATATTGTGTGAGAGAGGAAGACTACTTCCTTAACACATTCGTAAAGTTCCGTGGTTTGCTAGGTGCTTGTTATCGTTTCTTGTGAAACATAATAGTAAACACAAATTAAGCCTTTTAGAGATCAATGAGTGCAAAGGCGGCGATTGTGGAAAGTAGACTAGGGTAAGGGCATATTATAGAACAAAGCTTATGAGTGAAAACTTTGAAGGAAATGGAGCAATTTTCAAGAATTGTTGTATATCTCTAACCAGTGTACAACGCCAAAAGCTCTCATCGTATGCTGGTTGCACGACCTATTTTTCTGTATAACAAATCGAATCTGAGATTAATAAATGAGTATTCATTTAAACGACATGATGGAAACAACCCGTCATGTGCGAGTGAAAGATGTTAGAAATAGGTCTGTCCATGTCGAGTCATGGGTGGAACCCGAATTAATATGTATTAATTAGGGTGGTTGTCAATCGGTTTGACAACCTATTTGGATAGGATTTTGGTTTGACTTCCTAATTATTTTAGAAAGAAAGAATTCTTAATTGGTTTAGAATCCCTAATTACTTGGAATACTAATTTGGAAGGCTTGGGAAAGAATTCCTAATTAGTTTATGACCTCAAATTAAGTGGAATGCTAATTAGGAAGGAGTCCTAATTATTTGGGAAAAAAACTTCCTGATTAGTCAGGAAGAAGCCCTAATCAGTTAGTATAAATACTAGTTAGGTGAGAAACTCTAGATACAATTGTGAGCAACAAGCAAACAATTAACAGAGTTGTCTCTCTCCCTCTCCCTTGCCAAAGTCGTCGGCCTCCCTAAGAGAAGAAGATATTTTTTTCTTCTTTCTTTGTGTCTCAGGATTCATCTAATGGCATTTAGGTTGTCATACACGTCATGAGCTCGTCGCCTCACTATGATTAGTTTAGGACCCTTAATTAAGTGGAATCCTAATTAGGAAGGAGTCCTAATTAGTTGGAAAAGAGACTTCCTGATTAGTTAGGAAGAAATCCTAATCAGTTAGTATAAATATTAGCTAGGTGAAAAACTCTAGATACAATTGTGAGCAACAAGCAAACAATTAACAGAGTTGTCTCTCTCTCTCTCCCTCACCAACTATTTTCTTTCTTTATTTTTTTCTTTTTTTCTTTCCCCATTGATTTCTTCCCTGACTTTCTTTCCTTTTTTTATGTGAGTAGTGAATGGCAGCTAGGGTTTGGTGGTGAGTTGGTAGGCTGAATGTTTGGAGATGGTGTGTGTGGTTTGGGTGACGATTCGGAGTTTTGGTTGTTGGTTTTGGATGGTGGAGGTGGTTGAAGGTAGTAAGGGCTTTTGGTTTGGGTGAAGGAAATGGGTGATGGGTGACGGTTGTGGTGGTTTTGGAGCTGAGGAGGGTGATGAATGGTGGTTGTTTCATGTTTGGGTAGTGATGATGGTTTGGTGGAGGTGGTAAAAGGGGCGTTGGTTTTGAGGTTGTGGTGGTAAGGAGGCTGACTTAGGGTTTTGGGATGGAGAGGATAGAGGTTTTGGTGGTGGTGAAGGGTTTGGGTAATGGGGTTGAAGTGGTGGTGGCAGAAGAGATTGTCGTGGAGGAGGAAATTTGTTTTCTGGTGTTTCATTTTTTTGATATGATTGTTGTGGAAGAGTGAAAAAGTCCCAAGAAACGAAACGGAATCGAATCGATTTTCCAACCCCGAAATATCCGAAGAACCGGACCGTTTTGTCCCAAAATTTCGGGTTTTTTGGTTCAATTCTTTTGGTTCTTCGGTTCGGTTCTTAAAAAAAGGAAGACCAAAATTTCGGTTCGGTTCCGATTCTTAAGTCAGAGCCGAATCGATTCATGTTCAACCCTACTTTTCACCAGGTTAAAGTTATAAAAAAAAACCAATGACCTTGTTTCTCATTGATGTTGGAGCAAATTTCAATGCTAACAAGTTACTTTTTCGATTTTTAATTGGAGTAAATAAAATAATTTATTAAAAAAATTTATGAAAAAAATGGAAAAATTACCTGAAGGTAGAAAAAAAAAAGAGGGGAAATAAAAATATATACACTTACAGAAGATAATGTACTTTCCTATATAATACTGTTCCACTAAATCTTAAATGAAGCTACTGCAGCGAGTAGGTTATTGGTACATCACCAAGCGCGTGGGGGTGGTGTGGAAGTATGTGAGTATGCGCGGCAAAAAAGAAGAAAGGAGGAGTCAACGCTAACGACATGACGTTTTGAAGATGATATGGCCACGAGCCGTTGGGGACGAGTGTCGTGGATCATGAACCGCCAATGTTGACTTGGCAGCCAATGTTTGGGTGTTTGACTTCAGTGACTCATAAGTCATAACTGAACCCACCGTCCTTAACTCTATGTTGACTTCCTTTTTTCCTACATTGCCGTGAGTGACCAGAATTTGTGTTGTACCTTGTTTGGATTTACGTTTATAAAATTATAGTCACATTATAATCACATTATAGTGGCATTTTTGTGACTAATTTGCACATGGGACAAGAAATGAACTATAGTTCTTTTGTATTTATATTATTTTATATTTTTAATAGTTAAAATTTTATTATATATTTAAATTTAATTTAATAATTCTAATTCAGTTATTTGAATCAAGTTTTGTTGATTCTAAAATGATTAAAAATTATATCTATTATTAAAAGCATCAAAAGAATATAAATAAAAAAGATAGCAGCCCAATTCTATAGTACACTTGCACAATTTTGAAAAATTTCGATTGATTGGTGATGCGTTGCATATAAAATTAAAAATCTAAAGTTCATTAATTGATTCACTCAAAGAAAAACGTATGTATATCTATTGAAAAAAAGAAAAAAAAAGTGTTTAGAAATCTTAGACATGACTAATAATCAAATTAATGAGAGAAACAAAATAAACTACTCTATATATAATTTTACTAAATAAAAGAGTTTATTTATAGGCTTACAAGTAACCGAATATTCCAATAAATACTTAATTAAATCAGATTTTATTTTGTAATCTTTGACTAACTAAAAAACTAGAAAAATATGGAGAAAATCTTAAATAAATTTTGACAAGTTCTCAAACATTGAATCAATTTTCAACAAAAAGTATATCTATTGAAGAATTTAGTTGATGTTTAAAATGTTGATGGTTGTACTTCTTTTATACTTGATTGATGACAATTTTGTTCAACGAAATATGATGCATATTTAATTTATTCAAGAGCAATACTTAGTGTCTTCACTTGAGACAATAAAATATTGTCTCAAGCGAAGACAACTATATTGAGTTATGTTTTTTATTTGTAAGTAATTGACTTTTTTTTTTCAATTTTTGTACTTTGATTAAAATATGTAATAATAAAATATCATACAACTATGAGGTGGTAATAAAATATAAATATTTATGACTATGCTAGAGTGGTAAGTATTCTTCCTTTTGTGCACAAAAAAATCTTTAAAACTCGGTAGGAGAGTTTTGTCTCCTATATAAATTCTACCAAACTCAAATCAGAATTAGTCGGATATTGTGATTCTCATGAAAGCTCCCTGTGAACAATCTACTTTAACATTCTGATGAAACTCTTTGTCATAGAATACATCATCATCCTTATGAAAGCCCCTCGCATGTGGCCTACGTCAAGATCCTCAACAAAGTCTCCTTATGTAGCCCCATGCATTGGCAATTGCTAAGGGGTTAATTATGCGAGCCGTTATAATTAAAATATCAAATTTTACAAATAAGATAACATATTTTTAAATTTTTTAAATAGAAATACATTCAATTTTTTTGCAAATGTTACATTTTCGAAACTGAATATCGAAAATATCATATTCAATTAGGTAAAGGTGTTTTTTTGTCAAATTCTTTTCCATTGTGTCTTAATTTCTCTCTCTAAATTGATTTGTCTCTCTCTCCACAATTTTTCTCTTTCATATGTTCATCTCTCTTTTCTTTCTTTCTCTCTCATCTTTGTCACTCTTCCCTACCACTACCTTATCATCCTCCTCCGTCGCTTTCTTTCTCTATCTCTCCCCTTCTCTCTTCTTTTTTCTCGCTTCGTTAGTGTGCTCAACCTCCAGATTCCTCCTCATATGTTGCTCTCATCTGTTATCCTCTTTTCTACTCTGTGTTTTCCTCTTCAGATGCGAACAACGGCTCAACCGAGACAGATAATTGGTTCTATTTGACGAGAAAATTTCTTCTGTCAGATGCAATTTCGTTCCAACGGCGATGAAGACGCGATGCATATTTTATTTCAGTGGCGTCCGAACAGAGTAAGGCCACGTGAGGCGAGACGGCGATATAGGATCGTGTTGGAAACCATAGGTGGTAGATGGTTAGGGATGGCGGATAGGGTTTCCAACCCTAGCTACTGTGTTTCAATTTGTTGTAAAATTGTTGGTTTAGTCCCTAAAATTTGATAAAATTATCTCAATTGCTGCGTACATTTTTGTACATCTAAATTTGATATTGCAAACACATTTGTAGACCTTTGGGCACTTCTGTACACCTTCGTAGATATTTGGACACTTTTGTATACCAACTTGATAACCATTAAATAAATTATTATTTTTTTAAATATTGTATACCCCGAATACCTATATACATTAATAAATCAACTTAATTTTAAAAAAATTATGACACTAAAAAATCATTAAATCAATTTTGTCATAAAAAAAGTGTAAACTCCCTTTTAAACACTTGTGTAGACCATTGTAGACCTTTCGGAAATTCAGATATTTTTTGGCTGAGAATAATTGTTTCGCAAAAAAAAATCAATTTCTGGCAAAAATGGCATTTTAAGATTGTGTCTATTTTTTATAATTAAAAATTTGGATGACATTCATCAAATTTATTTTTCTAATAAAAATATGATTTCTCCATTGCTAAGAGCTTGGAGGCCCAAGTCCACCGCTTGGACAATCAAGTGCAAGAAGACATTCTTGTCCTTTCCAGTATGTGA
>CAODLS011197868.1:0-14848 GCA_948243855.1 Flueggea neowawraea
TAGTACGAAAAAAAGACGTAAGCCATAGGGATAAATTTCTATGTCGATCATTAAATTGATCAGATGCTAAATTGAGAGACTTTTAGCATATTCTGTCTTAAAGTCAGAAGTAATCCTATTACGATGTGGATTAAGATTAGATGGTGAAATGCATCGTAACCGAAGTTTCTGTATGGTGTTGACAATGTTGTATAAACATGCGCTTCTCCAAGGGAAGGAAAGAACACCACAACATATGATCATACCATGTGCATTATATACACGACCATAGGGATGAAAAAGATTGAAAAATGATCTCACTTTTCCTAGTGTGAGACCCTGCCGTGAACATGTGGTTCTCGATAATACTTACCCTTAGAACCCTTAACAAATTCAAGACATGTAATTAAGTTTGACTACTTTAGCTTGTTGTAATGGTCATGATTGATTCGACCAAGCGTGACAAGCTGAGCAAGTAAACTTGGCTATATGGATTGTCTGGTGTAACAGGAGAAGTTTGTTTCTAGACGCATTCACACTAGTCTCATAAGTTTGCTTAGCTAGCTCTCATGTGATCTGTCACATGATGTATGAACTATGAGTAAAGCTTTGGTGAGATCGAAAAGTTCAAAAACAACGATTGTGTGGTTACGAACTAGGGGAAAGACATACGTTCCAGCAGATTGTGCTGCTATTGTATACACTATGACAGAATGGAGATGTTTTGCAAGAGACGCCTTCTGGCAAGATTGAGTAAGGAGCTGTTATATATCCCTTACAGGTGTATAGCAATTATGTTCTTATCGTATGCTGATCGCGCGGTCTATTTGTCTGTATGACGAAAGGATCGAGCATGGTTATGTGAGTGCTAACCATGTTACATGATGATGTACCATGCCGTCATGTGTGAGTGAGAGATGTTGAAAAAAGCGGTATATATTTTTATGAGCTTAAATATTTTACTTGTATCTTTTGCCCAAATTCCATGTCTCAAATCTATTATCTATGGCCTTACCGTATATATTTTTATTTATTTCATAAAAGCTATCAGTTAATACACAAACAGACTTGAGATTTCTCTAATTTAAATTCTTGATTATGACTTGTTAATAAAAAATCTTGATTATGGAGGCATGCCATTTAACTTTTTTTTTAAAGAGGCCATTTAACATGGAATTTGGGCAAAAGATACAAGTAAAATATTTAAGCTCATAATACTTAGTCGCAGAAACATAAAACTTGGGCAGAAGATACACAAACAGACCTGAGATTTCTCCAATTTGCTGAGTATCACTATATTTGGTTCTAACTAATACTCAGTCGCAGATATCCCAATTTTAGGGTTTGACTGTTAGCTGATAGAATATTTAAGCATGTAAAATCAAGAACAATTCCACATCAAAAGAAAACATATTAATAGAGACTAGAACGCGCCTTTTCTAGAAAGCATTCTCCAGTTTTTCTCCTCTGTGACATAGACATTTTAAAAATGAGAGTGGCTTTTTAGTGATGGAACTATTGTTTTGTATTTTTTTATAATAATAAAAGATATATGGGTGATTTGCTAAAATAGGAAACAAAACAGAAAATAATTGCTCTAATACAACACATGTGGAAAACTTACTAAACATGGAAACACGAATAAAATATTTCACAAATACAATAGTTTGACCGCGTGTTGACCACGCGTCAGAACATTGACCTCGTTTTGACCACACTATTCAATCCAGTGAAACAAGTACAACCAGAGTACAACTGGAGTACAGATTGGTAAAACAACACTGAGTATAACTAGAGTACAAACAACAAAAATGGCCATACTCTTCAAACTAGTGAAGCGAGTACAACCAGAGTAAAACAAGAGTACAGACTGGTAAAACAACATTGAGTACAACTAGAGTACAATCAGAGTATAAACAACAAAAAATGAGAATAAATAGAGACCAAAGACAAAATAAAAAACTGAGTACGCATAGAGTACAACTCGAGTAAAAATCGAGTACAATGGGAGTACAACATGAGTGCAAAACCGAGTACAATAATAAAATGAGACCAAATAAATCAAGTTATTTAACACTTATTTGTTAGACCTATTGAACCAAGGATGGTTAACATTTATTGTGTTTTGACGATCAACAAAATGGAGTTTGATATGTAATCATTTGAGCATGATCGATATTGGATAACTCGAGTAAAAGAATCAACAACTCGAGTAAGAAAGATGCCCAGAAGTTGCGGATCAAGTGTTATAACTCGAGTAAGAACAATCGTAACTTGAGTTAATTAAATGCCATAAAATGCCATTTAAGTAAATTCATGCAACATTATGAGTCAGACTTTGCTTACTCGAGTAAGAACAATCATAACTCGAGTTGATCAAATGCCATACAACTCGAGTTAAATGAAGGTCAAATCAAGTTATATGAAGGCTAACTCGAGTTAGATTCATGCCAACTGGAGTTAAATACTCTGGAATTAATTTAATTAGATTTGACACTTGTATAACTCGAGTTAGAACTTGGAGGCAAAGTCTGACTCATTCAATGTTCAAATGTCAAGGTTCCAACGGTCAGAAAACATGGATAAATCGAGTAAGCATGTAGCATAACTTGAGTTACACATTTCAAAGTTCATTTTCTACAATGGATAACTCGAGTAAGAAGAAAAGCTAACTCGAGTTAGAGGCTATGTCAAAGCATTAAATGAAGGGTTAATCTATCTCACAACGGCTACATTCAATTCTCCAACGACCATATCGACTTGAAAAGCTATAAATACATTCAAGATACATCAGAGAAGATGTTGTTTACCATTGGCAAACATCTTACAACAACATCAAGCTTTCTTGTACTCAATCTTGCAAATCATTCATACACTTCTCAAGGGGGTTTTACACTTGCAAATTCATTGTTGCTTGAGAGTGTTCATTAATTTTGTTCTTCCTTATTAAACTTATCTTTGTATTTGAGAGAGGAATAGTTTACTTGTTTGTCTATAAAACAAGTGTTGTATTGGTTTAATCTTGCACCTTTGAAACAAGAGTTTGTAGAGGTTTAATCTTGCACCCATTAAAGCAAGAGTCATAGTGGATTCAAATTCTCAAGGGGAAGCTTGAGGAGTGGACGTAGGCTAAGAGGGTCGAACCACTATACATCGCGGATTTGATTTCTTTATCCCTTCTCTTTTTACATTATTATTTGTGTGAATTGGATAAATTGTTCTTACTTTATTTTTGCTTATCTTGAATATTTTGATAATTGTAAAAAAATTTTTAAACAAGTTTTAAAAGTTAGAAATCCAATTCACCCCCCTCTTGGATTGCCATTTCGGGCCAACAAGACCAACAAAATCTCTATAAAAAGTGAGTACAATAAGAGTACAAATGGAGTACAAAATAAAAAACTAAGAATAAATGAGGGACAGATTCTATGTGTCGTAACAAACTATGCATCTCAACAGACCCCCAATCCTCCTCATCTAGAAAGCAATCCTCATCTGGAAAAAAAGAAATCTAGAATGCATTTGTCCCTAAGAACATCTAATCCAGATCTAGTCTGCAAGCCACAACTATCTAGTAATGCAACCACTCTACTTGTATCCTCACCTTCATCAAAGAGGCATGCAATATGAAGAAAGATTTTCTTTTCCATTTTATCTAGTCCTTCATAACTGATTCTCAACACTTTGCGAATTTCTAGTTTTTGACATTTACTCAGACCATTCAACACATCCTCACATACACTTTTAGGCTTCGTATATAAAAAGGAACCCAAAACTTCAAGAGCCAAAGGATTAAAATCTGCGTATCGTAACATTGGCTCTAACATGTTCCTAAATTCCTCCAATGGATAGTTTTTCTTCAATGCATGTAGACAAAAAAGTTTGAGAACATCACTGTCATATAATCCTCTAACTTCGTATGTGCTATCATCACCATTACTGCAAATTGATTGGAATGATTGCTTATTTCTACTTGTTACTATGATTCTGCTTCCCAGCCCAAACACATAGCTTCCATTTTCACTAATTAAATTTTTAACTTGTTCTTAATTATTCACATCATCAAGAATGACTAGAATTTTTTTATGACAAATCCACCTTGCATGACAAGAATCACTAGAAAATGGTGAGCTAATTCTTCTTCTTTTCCCAGTAACCCATAAAGAAATGTGTTGCCTAAACCAATCCTTCCACTTTCTTTCAAAACATCAGCAACATAGAGAAAGCTCCAGCTTTCAAAGGCACTACAAATTAGATGTGTCAATGGATTACAAACGATCAACGATTTGGTCATGGAAACCATCGACTTCGCCTAGAGGTAGACTCGACCGTCAGTGGAGGCGACAAAGTGAGGGAGAGTAGTCGGGGTCGAAAACGTGAAGAGACTAAGGACTCGTTATGTGGTTACGATGGTGGGACCGAAGAGTTAGAAGAAGGAGATGAGGCTTGGCGGAGATGAGACTTATGGTAATAGGCAGAGAAGTAGGGGACTGAGGCGATATAGATTAGAGTTAGAGAGAGAGAGAGAGAGTGAGTGAAGTTCTGATGGATAGAGAGGAATAAAGAGATGGGTGAGGAGAGGGAATTAAAAAAATAGATATAAACATGGAAACACAAAGAAAATGATTGTAAAAAATGTCTCAGTTTGATCGTTTGTCGACCACACATCAGAAAATTGATCGTGTATTGATGATACGTTAGAAAGTTAATCACGTGTGGACCACTCTTTTTGACCATACAAAACGAGCACAAAACAAGCACACAACGAGTACAAACAACAAAATGAACACGACACGAGTAGAAAAACCAACAAATGAGTACAAGTAAAAAATAAAAAATATTAATTTTGTTTTATTATTCGGTAAAATTATGAGTACAAAAAGAGTACATTACAAAAAATGCTTACATAATGAGTACAAGTTATTTAAAATTTGTTTATTACACTAACAAAAATGCTTACAAAAATGAGTACAAAATAAGCACAAAACGAGTATAGACGATAACAAAAATGAGTACAACGCAAATGAAATTAAAATAAATGAGTACAAAATGTGTGAAAATGAGTACAAGGAAAAAATTTTAAAAATATAATTTAATATTTCCTTTATTATTCGACAAAATTACAAGTACAAACGAGTATATCACAAATAAATGCTTACAACGACTTGTTTAAAACTTATTAATTGCACCAAGAAATGCTTACAAAATAAGTAAAACCCAAATGAGTACAAAACATTTACAAAAATTATTAATTTTGGGGTTGATCTATAATTGTATAAAAATTTTAGGGACTGTAATAAACAAAGTACCATTATAGGGCTAAGGCTAGGGGTTTTAAACCTAGCAGCTGACTTAGCAAGCGCCCTGCTCTCTCTCTCTCTTTCTCTCTCTCTAAGATGTCGAGCCGGTGAAAGGTGAAGTCACCAGCGCTGTCTTATTTAAGACAAAGATGTCGACAACACCGATGAGGATAAACTCAACGTCTTCTAGTACGAGGGCAATGAGATCCTCTTCGTTCGAGACGATGAAGCCATCAACGAACGAGTCGAGACTCTTGTGAGTTAAAGCATTAGTAGGTATTGTAAAACCTGCATTGCTTAGTCGAAGGGTGTGACAAGTGTTTATAATAGGAAACATTTAATAAGCGTGGTAAGTTGTTAGTCAAAGAGAGCTCTAGTGTGCATTTGAGTGGGACTTCGAAGGGAAAAAGGGCCAAATGGTCCCACTTCCACACGAGGTCTGGCGTATTTTATGCACCTTAGCCCAATATTTAATCAAAACCCATATGTTGTATTAACCTAAACAGATTTGGACTAGGTCTATTGGTTGGCTAAATAAAAAATCCTTATCAAAACAGATTCCATCCCTTTCCAGATTTTTCTGTCCAATTTTTTTTTTCATTCTTTTCTAACGTTAATATTTTGTTTTACATTAGAAGATTTTTTCTTTACTTTGGGAACTACTTCTTCTGTTGAACAATTCCATTTTTGTTGGGTTTCTATAGAAATAATCCTGTTGAGTTCCTACTCCTCTATTTCAAGAGACGACATGTTTAATCCTGAGGGGGAATAAATCCCTTTAGGACAATGAAATAACGACTCAGGCATCCGTGTTGGGCTTCCTGATTTTCAGAAACAACAGAGACACAGTCGAGAAGTGATTCGGTGACTCGAGTATCGAAAAATTGTGAAGAAAGCTGCAGTCGTTCATTCAGATACATAGAGATTGACTAGTGAAAGATAGTGAGAAAAATAATGGAGGCAAAAGAGGTAAGAATCAGGACAGAGAAAGAGAGAGAAAGGGAATGAGATAGATGCATGAAACTCACTTGCTAATGTTCCATTTTTCAATTATAATTTTGCCTGTTGCAATGAATTAATTTAATACAAACTGTTTTATTACTGAAAATTTAATTATAAAAAAGGATATTGGATGTAATGTAGAAAAGTATATATTCTGTAGGATATATGATTATGTAATTATAGGAATATATTATTTGTGTGTTCCTTATTTTGTATAGTTATTTCCTACTCTTCAAACCTTCTTGATATATAGAGTAGTATAAATAACATATTCGGGTGTGAGTTGAGATATCACAACCCTATTCTCTATTTGACTTTGTGTCCCAAATGTTTACATGGTATCAGAGCATTGATCTATTATAGCTGCTCCTTTGATCATATCTTCTGCATATAATTTTTTTTTATTGTGCCATGGCTGAAGGAAAGAGAGGTGATCCATTTGGTAATGTGGCTAAACAAACCAGTGGCAAAATCGTTGCCAGCTTGAATGATAATCCCTCTCTTCAAATTATCCCTGTTAAGCTTGATGAAAGAAATTACCTTGCTTGGTCTCGATCCTGCTTACTATTTCTTCAGGCTAAGGGATTGTAGAATTACATCAATGGTACAAAAATAAGACTAGATCTTGGAGATCCGACATTAAATAGATGGGAATTAGAGAATTCCCTCAATTCCCTCATTATGTCTTGGCTAATTAACTCTATGCAGCCAACTATTGCTAGAGGTTACCTATAGTTGGAAACAGCTCACAAGATCTGGAAGAAAGTTTCTCAGACATATTCTTAAGTTAGGAATGATGCCAATGTGTACAAACTATAGAAGAAAGCATATGAAACCAAGCAAGGAAATCTGTTATGTTGAAGAATTTTGATTTATGCCTTAGTTGATTTTGGAGAGCATAAGCGACTTGAAAGGAAAGAAAAAAAATCAACACCAAGAATTTATAGTGGTTCGGCCAACTAGATGCCTACGTCCACTACCTAGGCTTTTCACAATCTCAATGATTGATTGTGGCTCAATCCAACAAGGCCAATACCTCACAATGTTGTTTTACTTATGGTCACAACAAACATCTACAATGTTGTTTTATATAGGATTACAACAAACATATCCCACACTCTCAATGTGTATACAAAAGGTTTACAAACAATGCAGCTTTATGCTAGAGTTAAATATTTGAGATTGATGCTTGAACTTTCATATCTAGCTTAAATTGATGTTTTTCTTGATTGGAATTGATAGCAAATTTGTCTTAATGAATTCTAAAGTTGTCCAACATGTTTGTGGCCTTCTCTTGATTTATTTATAGCATTCCTATACCATATTACCGTTGGTGAAGATAATATAGCCGTTGGAGTGCATTTAATGTTGTATGTTGCTGCCTGTGCCATTCTCATGTACGTCACCTGAGATTTTACCCATCTTACATACGTGAACTATCACCTTATGTATGTTAATTATGCTTGAGGATGATTCACGTACGTGACATACATTCTTACTTACGGTAGACACCTTCAGTTACTTGTTTCATAATTCAGACCTTTCCAACGTGTTTTGCTTCAACTCAAATGTTTTTCTCTTCATCAAAACCTTTTGTTCATCATAAAAGCACATAAAATACTTAATTTTGATCACCCATGATCTAACATGTTAGTGGCTCAATATTTTTCAGAACTCTCTAGACTGTGGCAACAATTGGATTACTATCAGGACTTTTAGGCCTTTTGCTTAAATCATGTAGCAAAGTTTCAAAAACCTGTTGACAAGGAATGATTGTATGAATTATTGGTAGGTCTCAATGAAGATTATGATCAAATTAGGGTCCAAGTTCTTGGCAGAGATCCATTCCCTTCGTTAAGGCAAACTGCTTATGACGACCAATCAGTTTTGGGATCTTAATGGCTGGAAGTGGAACATGTTGGAGACATAATTGCCGATGAATATTCTAAGTGAGTTAGCAACTTATGCTATCTCCACTAATCCTGGTATTGAAGACTCATTCTAGTGGCATGGTTCAACCTCGGGGGAATTCACTTTCCAATCTGCAGCGTTGTTGTTACAATTGATTCAAGACTACTCCCAAAAGATCCCATGGAAAAGAGTTTAGGATGTTAACACTCCCCAAAGGATAATAATTTTTATGTGGAAAGTTATTCATAATGGTTTTCTCTCAAATGCCATCAGACTGAGAAGGCACTTGGCAACATTGGGGGATTGCAATTCCTGCCCAGGTGTGATGGAAGACTGCTTGCATATTCTAAGGGATTGCCCAAAGGCACTGGAAGTTTGGCGAGGGTTAGGAATTCAAAGCCACTATCCCAAATTCTATAATACTAGGCTAAAAGATTGGATTTGGTTTAATATAGGCCAAAAGGAAGATTGAGAAAATTTATTTTCCACCACTCTATGGTGGTTTTAGCGATGGAGGAACATCCGCTATTTTGAGGCTAATCTGAACAAAAAAGAGGGGTCTTCATAAAACAACAAGTGGGTGGCTATTATTATGCAAAAAGATCATGTACTAAGAATTTAGGTCCAGTTGTTTCAAAACAGGAGATGATGATTGGTTGGAATCCTCCGAAGCTACATTTCACAAAACTTAACACAGATGGGGCGCCATTGGGAAAGCCGGGTCTTGCATGAGAGGAAGGGGGAGTTTCTGATGGCCTTTGAATGTTTAGTTGGAAATGCCTCGACCACGGAAGCTGAATTGCATGCGGCCTGGAGAGGTTTATCTCTGGCGAGAGCACGTGGAATCAAGTACACGGAGCTTGAGATGGATTCCCACTCAATTTTTTTCTGGCTTACAACGATAAGTATTGGGAGTATTGCTTGTAAGGGCATGCGGAAGGACTGCAAAAGGCTATTGGCTTTGAATAATTAGCAAGTATCAATTCAGAAGATATTCAAAAAATTAAATAGATGTGTTGATTAATTGTCAAAGCAAGGGATTAGTGTAATACCCCAGTCATATTCTGGTAAGGTTCTCCATATTCTTCTGTTTGGTTCCATTTTGATTTTGATAGATGCGAGTGTTGAGTTGAGGATTAGGTTTGTGAGAGGTGTTACTCGACTAAGGTGAGGTGCGGATTACTCGAGTAAGCAGTGTTCACGGATGAACATGAAGAACACCTGAAAAATGTGTTACTCGAGTAACAGGATGTGTTACTCGAGTAAGCAGCATGTCACTCGTGTGTTGAAGGCCTGTCACTCCAGTGAGGATACTGTTTTGGGCAGGGGTTTATAAATACCCCATGTCACGACCTGTTCCCGGACCATGACCGACGTACGAGATGAACAATCTTTGAGAGCCCGACCCATCTCACACAAGTTTCAAAGATCGAAACACTATTTGACTTATCAAATTATCAAAACATTTAATAATTAAAAATATAAGCAATATAAAACGGGTTTATAAATCAAAGATATATATATATATCAAAATAATACGAGTAACTAAAATCATATAAATGTATCAAAATACAAAAAGGCAACCCAGTAACCCAACAACATCCCGGTGTGAAACTCTATACCAGAAACAGTAGAGCTTGAACAAAAGGGCGACACTAACCAAGAGACGTCTCACAGGTGTCTAAGATTCGGTGTAGTTACTGTAACTAAAAATTGTTTACCTGAAAGATAGGAATAAACATAGACAGAGAACAAACGGGGGTCAAACCCAATGACAGAAAACACTCCAAAATGCCTCATGCTTGCCTTACAAAGACTATTTTGAAAATAATTAGAAAACACCACATGCAAGTATAGTTAGATATAACTATATACATAATCATGTACACACTATATAACTGATAGCTTCGAAAATCGTTCCACAAACGTTCGCAATCAAAGCAAACATCATGCAAGAAAACATTTGCAATACTATCGGTAATAATAACATAATACTGGTGATAGGGAACTATATCAATTACAATAACAGTAACACTGATGATTGTGGACTCTGCCACCAATCGAAAAGTACGTGTGTCTAGCCGGACACACGGTTACCACTAACCCTGGTAACTGAGCTATAAGTGTGCATTGGTATACTAAAGGCTACGTTTATCCCGCGTAGCACAGGTGTCTCGTATCAAGTATATATGTAACTTAAAATTAAAAACAGTAGTCATGCAATAAAATCATATCAAAAAAAAGTAAAGGATATATAATAAATATATATCAATTCAAAAATAGTAAGCTGATTAATAAACATATAATCAAGTTATTAAATTAGTCAATCCTTAGATTAGTCTAATTTCAGAAGTATGTTCTAAACAAATCAAAAACAATATATAATTAGAAGACACAACCTATGTGTCTGAAACTGTCATCCATTCACTTGGATATCCAAGCAATCGGTCATGCACCACTAGCTGGCGGTTGATCACGCTGACAGAAACAAGGAGTTGTAACAATAACCATGAACAATGCATGTATTAAAAACAATCAATGGAATGTCAGTACAGTACTGTGGCTGCATCGAAATACATGCAAATACAAATGCAACTTAAATGCTTAAACAACGACCGAAAATTATCTTTAAATGATAAGAAATAATTATTATCAAACACTCTACCATAATGTAAAATTATACTTAGGTCCCCAAACTTCAAAAAATTATGAATCAGTCCCCAAAATATTTCAAAATTAATATTGAGCCTCAAACAGTCCAAAAATCCATAATCAATCCTTTAAATCCCAAAAACATATAATTTAATCATCTAAATAAACAAAAAAGCATTTTTAGTCCCTAAAATGCCAAATATCAATTTTGGTCCTCCAATGATAAATTACCATTTTAGTCCAAATTTCGATTCAACGAATAGAAATCTATTCTAAACACCTACATTTATTGATCTTAACCTCAAGAACTCAAATGTGCAATTGGTTTCTCAAAAGCAACTCCAAATTTCCTTAAATTCGTCAAAACCGAACTCCACCCTAGCGCAACCAATAAATCATCAAATTCAACAATTCAATGCTCAAATCATGTTCATTTAACATCAATCAAGTCCAATATAACAACCCCTAACATCCTCTAACTAAGAATCATCACAAAAATCTGAACCCTAGATATTCGGCCCAAAATGGAAAAATGATAGATTTGTGAGGAAGATGGGTAAATGAAAGGAATGCGAAGTCGATCTTACCTCAAAAGATGCCTAGAAGTGATGGAAAAAAACCCAGGAAGCGATTCAGACAAGTTTGGAAGATTTTTGTAAGAAAATGGGTGAGAACCGAATGGAGGCAGAAGAGGCGAATGAGGGGTATATATTGACAAATGGCATCAACGCGAGTTACATGTTCTATAACGTACATTGTAGACATTCAACGTACGTTCCACCCCAAGCAACATGCATTGTCAGCACAAAAAGAATGCCTTTAAAACCCAGATTCGAAACTCCCAAACCCAGACAATGATAAACGCGTGTTACACACTTACAACGCGCATTACAGGCTTCAACGCGTTTAGAACATTGACCGCACGCGCAGACAAGGAAATCCAATTGATCGTCTAACCCAACAAGTCATCAACGTGTGTAATAGGTCTATAACGCACATTGCAAGCCTTCAGCCTGCTCAAAACATCAAAAACTCAAATTCTATGGCACTCCCAACTTAGTGCCATCAACAACAACATTATCGGGATCAACCAAACACCGAGACTCACCACAAAGTCAACCAGAAGGCTACAAGGATCCTATCAGAGTCCGACAGGGTATTGCACCCCTACCCGACTCTTTCGTTTCTCTCACTTCTTTTCTGTCACTCTCTCACTCAAATCAGTACGAAACATGTTATTGTTGCCCTACACCATTCCCATTTCATTCATAGAGGTAAGATTACTTATCTAATCTCTTTATTTCATCCATTTCATGCTTTTAAATTCGGATTCATGCTTTAGGTTGAGTTTGTAAATAGGTTTGCATTTTCGGGATGATTCTGAGTTAATGGATGCTTAGGATTGTTAGCTCTGGGCTGTTTGAGGCTAAGGGAACATGATTCAAGCTTTGAATCATCACATTTGATGAGGTATTGGTGGAGCTAGCTTCATTTCTTATCGATCTAGGGTGATTCTGAGTTGTTTTGGTGGTTTTGACCCTAGATTTGTGTTCAATGATTTTTTTAGAGTCAATGTGGGTGTTTGGTATCGATTTTTTGGGTTTTTCTGGATTGTGTCTTACTCGAGTAAGAAGAGCTTTGTCTCACTTGAATGACCGGTGTGGCTTACTCGAGTGAGAGGAGGTCAGTCTTACTAGAGTAACCATGTCTGACTTACTCGAGTAAGATGAGGGGCCTTTTACTCGAGTAAGCCAACGTGTTACTCGAGTAAGATGGGGTCCTTAGGAACTCGTTTTGTAATTTTGATTTTGTCAATTTCTGAGAGTTCGGTGACACTTTTGGGGATTCTGACTACTTAGAAAAGTTAGTTAGGTATCCTAGTATAGTTTGAGGACTATTTTGTAATTTGTCAAGTTCCGGGTGTTGACTTCGATTTTGATGATGATGATGATTGCAAAACATCCATAAAAATGTGCTAAGTTGCAAACTTGCTAAAATATGGATACAAAACGACTTGTACATGATACAAGTCACTTTGATTATATTTAAGAAATTCTGGGTTAACACAATGTGCGTTGTACACGATACAAGTCACTTTAACGGGAACACAATGGGTGTTGTACATGATACAAGTCACTTTGACGGGACTCATTCAGGAAACAGAAGGATTCCAAATCATACAAAGCAACTTACACATGATACAACTTGCGTTATAACCTTCTGGATTAATTATACAAGTATACAAGTCACGTTACAAAGAGTACAAGTCACGTTATATGATGATCAGATGAGGACAAAGTCCAGACGCTCCAAGGGATTTGAATTTGAATATTCTCTGACACGCTGACGTGGATTTAAGGTGCAATCTTGAGCATAATTGACAACGCACGTTGCATGAGGTACAAGTCATGTTGAGAATTCATTGGATGAATTGTGCATATTCTGGAATGAAGAGCAATGCACTTTGAACAAGCCACAAGTCACATTGATACCTTATCAATGTACATTGTACATGATACAAAGGACATAACTCCTAATACAATGTACGTTGTACATGATACAAAGTACACTGTATCTGATGTTAGCATTGTACAACATTTGAAATTATTCCACAACTGTTATATTCTTGATTCCAACATTCCCAAACTTCAAGAAAGCTATAAATAGGCATCTCCAACATTAGGAGAAAGAAAAGAATCAGAGAGAAACCTTAGGCTAATTTTGCTATCTTTATTTCTCATTATTTCCCTCATTTTCATTTAATACCCACTCTTGCTATTTTCATTTGCTATTATTGTTGGGTTTGGTTGAGCATATAATCTGTGTTTTGGGAACACAATTTGTAACAATCAAATTATTTGATTGAGGGTTGTATAGGTTTTCTTGTTGAGCCTTAGAAAAACAAGTGTGGTTACTAGTGAGCCTTAGAAAACTAGAGGTGAACGGTTTCCTAGTTGATCCCGCAAAAACTAGAGGTTTGGTTTTCTTGTTTGGTCCATAAAACAAGGTGTAATGGTTTGCTTGTTGAGCCCGCAAAAATAAGTGGTGTAAACGGTTTTCCTCCACCCGAAAGTGAGAAGATAGTGGATTGAAATTCTTGAGTGGATCTCAAGGAGTTGATGTAGGTCAAGGAGGACCGAACTACTATAAATTGAGGCTTTGTTTTCTCTCTCCCTACTCTATTTACTTTCCTTTATATTTGTGAATTGGTGGTTTTATTGCTTCCGCATTTAAGTTTGATTTTACTTGTTTTAAGCTTTGTTATTTGGTTTAATTTGTAAAAGTTTTTAACAAAGTTTTTAACTTGCTAAAAATTCAATTCACCCCTCTTGGATTGTCATTTCTTATTAGGACCAGGACTTATAAGAATTTGATTAAGTGCCTTTTCATTTGATAACATTATTGCTTTGAACATCATATATTAATGTGTTGGACTAACCACATGACAAGGAGTGAAATCCTTGATCAAATTATTTGTTATTGATGAATAAATGTTCAAATTCATATACGTTTTGTCATCATAAAAAATTGGGAGATTGTTGACTTCAGTTTTGATGATGATGATGATGATTGCAAAACATCCATGAAAAATGTACTAAGTCGCAAACTTGCTGAAATATAGATACAAAATGACTTGTACATGATACAAGTCACTTTGATCATATTCAAGAAATTCTGCGTTAACACAATGTGCGTTGTACACGTTACAAGTCACTTTAATAGGAACACAATGTGCATTGTACATGATACAAGTCACTTTGACAGGACTCATTCAGGAAATAGAAGGATTCCAAATCATACAAAGTGACTTGCATATGATACAAGTAGCGTTATAACCTTCTGGATTGATTGCACAAGTATAAAAGTCACGTTGCAAAGAGTACAAGTCATGTTATATGATGATCAGATGAGGACAAAACCAAGACGCTCTAAGGGATTTGAATTTGAATATTCTCTGACGTGCTGACATGGATTAAAGGTTCAATCTTGAGCATAATCGACAA
>CAODLS011197880.1:0-11046 GCA_948243855.1 Flueggea neowawraea
ATATATATATATATATGTATATGTATGTTTTGGATATTTTATTATGATATATGTTTATTCTATCCTTTGTTTTTAAATAACAAATGTTTTGGGTAGTAAGTTATGATCCATGAGGCTTGTGCGAGATGGATCGGGCTCTCATAGACAGTTCATCTCGTACGTCGGTCGCGGACCCACAACGAGTCGTGACAATATATGATTATATGTGTGTGGCCGAATTTTTAAGGCATTTATTAAGGGTTTGCCGAATTTTTACATACACAAGAGAGAAAATTGTGAGACTAGAATAGTGATTCTTGATGCTAGTACACTTGGCTGATTCTATTAGTTCGTTCGTGTGGATACCTTTAGACACGTTCAGGCAAATGTAACGTGAAGGAAAGGAGATTCGGATTTTCAATACTAAAAGCCACACCAAATTTGCCATAGCCGAATTATTGGAGCAATACTTAAGGTAAAATTGCTAACCCTAATCGTGTATGTCGATATGCATGGATCCTTGGTGGAATTCTAGATGTAAAATTTTTGTTGTTTCTGCTGCTATGTATGCTTATGAATGTCATAAACTTAGTTACGAAACACTTTCTTCCAATAATTCCATCTTTTGGTAGCCTTGTTTAGCATTGTATTTGGCCAACATATTTATCAATTTTTATTTGTCATCAAAACATAAGAGGATTTAAATATAAACCACCCTTAGTTCAACACATGACATAAATTTATGTTTAGTCCCTTCCATTGTAAAATTTTATTATTGGTCATTCACTTTTAACTTTATATAATAAAATCAAATCAATTTAGGAGTGTAATCAATGTGAGTTGATTCAATTTTAGAGTAATTTCAAGTTCGGGCTTGAGATTGACTTGTGCTATATTTATGTTTAAGTTAGTTTCCTTTACAATTTAATGAGAATGGTTCGAGTTTGAGTCAGTTTGTTATAAATTTGCTTAAATTTTGATTCAAGTTTGACTTAAGTTCTTATTTCAAGCTGAATCTATATATATATAAAAGAAAGCAGTGTACATTAGCACCCAAATCCTGACTCATGGCTGTTAATGAAAGTGTTTATCATTAATTATGTTGATGAGTTATTTTTCTCATGTTTTTGAGTTTTTTTAAATTATTTTCATTCAGTGTAAATTAGCTCTCAAATCCTGATACATTCCTGCTAACAAAAGTGTTAATCATTAATTACGTTGATTTGTTAAATTTTTGATTGAATTCTCCTTTTTTCAGAAAAATATTACTTTTTTTTCAACTTAGAAAGCAAAGAAAACTGCACAATTTCATCGACTTGAGTTGGGCAAGATTAGAGGAAACAACTCATCTTCTGTTCTTTCGGCATTTTTTGGTCACTCTGCATCAAAGCCATGGCAGCACAACCAAAGAAGATCATAGACATTCAGCCTGGCATTGGTATGCATGTCATGTCCCTTTCCAGTTCTTTCCGCAATTTTTTTTTGTAAAGGTCAAAATTTCATTGCTTAGAAAGAATAGAGTATACACTATATACCACATATACAAACACCCAAGTAGAAATTGTTAATCCCAACTGAACCTCTTAACCGAATTTTGACTCCATCCGGCCAGAGAAATTAGGGAGCTCAAGATAGAGAAAACAATCCTACCACAATACCCTGTAAACTACAAAGAAATTATACAACAAAACCTATTTATAAGATCAAACTATAAGCTGAATTACACATTATTGGTAACTTTTGGTTTGATTTGGGTTCTGAGTTTTCATTAATTTCTCTAGAAAGTGCGTCAAAAGAATGTTTTCATGAGAAAGTTAATGCCTTGATTGATTCTCGGTTTTCTCTGAACTTCTAGCATTTTTCACTTTTTGAATTCTGGATAGGACTAATTCAGTGAACACGTATCTTCAGTTTGTTAATTGTAAGCATTTATACTAATGAATTTCATTCCACTTTCCACAGAACATATTAAATATTTATGTTACCTATAAAATTGTTATTGAATGAAAAAGCCTCTCTTCTATGCTATATATAGATATAAATTTGGAATATGTGGAATATGTTAATCTTTATATTAAATTATAAGCATTTAACAAGTGCTAAATTATTATTTTCTATTTTTTTAAAAAATATATTTTATTGGAACTAATGAATTTTATTCCACTTCTCACAGAATATATTAAATATTTATGTTACCTATAAAAATGTTATTAAATGATATAGCTTCTCTTTTATTCTATATATATATATATAGATGTGGAATATGTGTTGAATTATTGTACTTTCACATTGTTTTGTTTTTCGTTCTCTGGAACTACATAGAATTCTAATATATAACCCCAGCAGAGCAGACCTAGAGAATTAAGGTTCCCGTAATCAGATTATGAAAATTTTTAATATATAACCGGATTGACCAAACTAACAGCATAGAAGTTGTTTTCCTTAACGAAAAGGTATGAAATATATATATATATATATATCTTCCAAAATTTTGTCGTTGAATAGAATGGTGGTGAATACAAGGCCATAAAACATCCTTACCAGATCAGTTTTTTATTTTCAACATCTGTATTTAGTGAGTAAGTGTTTTTTTAGAGTTCCTTTTTTAAATATGTTGATAGAATTTCTTTTATAAGTTAATATTTTTTATCACATTTGAATATATGCTATTGGACGGATAACTGCTATTAGTGGCACTAAAATATCAAATTCAAATGGAGGAGAGAATAAGAGAGAAAGTGAAACTTTCTGATTTAAAATAAACTTAAATATTTAAATTATTTTTCACCAAGTGAGTTAATTATTTATGTATTAGTAACTATATCAAATTCAATTGTTCATTGGCATAAGCCTGAATTATTTTTTTTTAAGGAACAATACACTGAGTTGTACGTTGTGGGATGAATTTGCCAACCAACTTACCGAGTTCACTAGCCTAAATCCAGTACCAATTGACATGGTTCGTCAATTTGCTAAAATCAAATCTTGGAAAGTTATAACTTTTCTAATGAATAAACTTTTTTATTAATTTTTTCTATATTATTAAGTTTTTTTTGTTGCCTTGTGTGAATGATAACAACTTTAAATATTGTATTTGAATGCTGCAATTCCTAAGGTAGATGAGTTCAAAAAGAGATATGTATTTTCTTTGTTTCTGTTTAATCATAAATTAGTTTATGTAAAATTTGTATGCTTATGACTAAACTATTTAATTTCTACACAGTATTGATGATGATGATGATGATGATGATGATGATGATGGCTCATCACAATTGAGTCATTTATTGTCGATGAATCAAAATTCTGCTTTCGACGACTTCCTTTATGCTCAGAAAAAAACATGGGATGAGATTCGAGAAACTAAGAAGGTAATTAATTTAATTTCATAATACAAATATGATATTTTCTTTAACTTTAAATTAGTTTTATTAATTAATTTAATATTTGTATGAAATAGGTGTGCTTATGTGTTGTCATCACAATGATATTGTGCATAAAGACATATTATAATTGGTTTTACAATGGCTGTAATATATGCAAGAAAAAAGGTGAAAGCTGATGGAAATAGGTTTTATTGCATGAAGTACGATGAATACATCGAATTTGTCTTTCCATGGTATGTTGAGTTCAGTTTTAATGATGATGAATGCAAAACATTTATGAAAAGAAGTGCAAAATGGATAGTGTGCTCATAAGAGAGTATGTTATGCACGTAGAAGAAGTGTTATGCATATAGCAGGCAGTGCAATGCGCGTAGATCATTTATTCCAGAATGAAGTGAGCATCAGGTCTTATTCTAAGCACGCAAAAGCTTGTACTATGCACGTAGACATGGTCTGAATCTATGAGAAGTTTTATTGAAAGACCAAGGCACGAAAAAGGAGAAGAAGGAACGTTGATCAAAAGTTCAATCTTTGATGAAGCATACTATGAACGTTAAATAAGATGTAACGCGCAAAGACGTGGTCCAGATGAGGACAAAGCCAAGACGTTCCTCGGGATTTGAATTTGAATATTCTCTAACACAACTGGCACAATCACGTGAAGAATCAACGGTACAATCCTGAACAAAACCGTTTACGCACGTAGAAGAAGGTATTGCGCACGTGACACAACTGGCACAATCAAGTGAAGAATCAACGGTACAATCCTGAACAAAACCGTTTACGCATGTAGAAGAAGGTATTTCGCACGTAGAAGACCACTGGGAAAAACTTGCATATTCTGAAAGTCGAGACCAAGGCGTGCAATATTCAATACGACGTACGTAGATCAAGTCACTATGCACGTAGAACAGATACAATGCACGTAGATGCCAATCCTTTCAAGACAGTAGTTATTGAGGTCCATGCAAGGTGTGTAAAAGTGTTATCAAGTCACGCATAACTCAGTTAGAACAAGGTATAACGCGCGCAGAAGTGCTATCAATTCACACAAAATTCTTCATTCTCTCACAACGGCTACTCCAAGACTTTCAATGGCTATATTTCTAAGAGTGACTATAAATAGATGTCTTAAAGCAGAAAGAATACAAGAGAGTCATTTGTTATACTTTGTTATTATTGTTTCTCTCTTCTCTATCTTTCTAACCCATTTGAGTTATTTACTTGTTATCTTACTATTGGGTTTGAATGAGCTTTAAACCTGTTATATCCTTGGGTTGATTTTGTATCAAGCAAGGTTGTTTGCTTGGGGTAAATAGGTTTTCTAGTGAGCCTTAGAAGACTAGATTTTTGGTTTACTTGTTTCGTTCCTAAAACAAGTGGTTTGGTTTACTAGTTAAGCTTGCAAAAACTAGAGGTTTGATTTACTTGTTTTGTCTTGAAAACAAGTGTTAACGATTTTCTAATTAAGCGCACAAAAATTAGGAAAACAGTTTTCTTGTTGAGCCCGTAAAAATAAGGTGTAACAGTTTACTTGTTGATCCTGAAAAAATAAGTGGTGTAAACAGTTTTCCTCCACTCGGAAGTAAGGAGTTAGTTGATTGAAATTCTCTAGTGGATCTAGAGGAATGGACGTAGATCAAGAAGACCGAACCATTATAAATATTGAGCTTTGATTTCTCTCTTCCTTTCTCTCTTTACTTTGCTTTTCATTTGCATTTGATTTTTTATTATTGTTTGTAAATTGGTTTATTTAACTTCCGCATTTAACTTTCTTATTTGTTTTACTTGCAAAAGATTTTCAATAAACTTTTTAAACTCTTTAAATTTTTAATTCACCCCCTTCTTGGAGTGTTATTACCTTTTGGGACCAAGTTTACATGGTATACTGTGATTCTTAAATTCTGATTTTCTTTATTTAGTTCGGTAATCTATGAATAATGTTTGCATTATCAATTGTTATTCGAAGTTCATTATTGTAACCCGGTTTGGTCTATTTATTTGATATTATTAATTTGGTTTGAACAATGATGTGAATCAGCAACTCCAAAGTTCATTGTTATCATTTGTTTCTGAAGATTTATTTCTTAATAATTTATTTTTCAATTTTAATTAAGTTTTTATAGTTTAGTAGATGTAATCTCATGATGGTTTGTTAGGGATTTTTATTTTCAAAGTGAAATAATATGACATGTCTTTAATTTGTTCGAGGAAATATTTGGATTGAAATATTTTTTTCTCAAATTTCATCCATATCTGAATAATTATTTATATTATTCTTTTTCAGTTGTCATATTTGATTATTAATTAAATAATTATTTGTAGTTTCAAAGTCGAAGTGCGTGTTATGAACGACACTTCCAGTGCGTCGTTTGTGATGTTTGACCTCCAGTGATTAGTAAGACTATTGCAGAATTTAGAGAAACTATGTTGAAGGTAAAAGAAAAATTAGATTTTTAACTTATATTTTTTGTTAAGAAAAATAACAATTTTATACTAAATAATTATGTATTTTTCTGGTTTATACACTCTGAAAGTGGGTGATGTAGACAACTTTTTACAAGATTTGGACAAATTTGTTAATAAGAAAATTGTTTTTAAGATACCAATCAGTGAATATAATCTAAGAGAAGACCATTCAACCTATTTAGTCCTGCTAATGGGTGATAATGCAGATTTACTTGATGCTTTGACCAAAATATTTGATGAGAACTGGTCTGCATAACTTGATTTTTAAATGTTGGACAAAAAATCAAGCTATACATTACCTCACAGGATTGACCATTCAATCAAATAACAAAATACTCATTTTTGTAATCAATTCACCGATTCAATACGTATTATCTATATGTACATATTAATTCAGGCGACACTGACACTATAAACTTGCCATTTGTCACACTACTACACCAAAATGTGGCATCATATTTACTATACATTTGTCCACTGTTCTCACAATTGTAATACGACATCGTCTCTTAACAAAACTAATACGATGTTGCTTTCCTCAGAGCTTTCTCTTTCTTCGGTTCCTTTCCTGTGTTTGCACCCCTATACCGATCTGCTTCTCTTCAGCTCTTCGGTTCTTCACCTGCGCCAATCTGCTTCTCTTCACCGCTTTGATTTCTTCTTTTTCGGCAGCGTTGATGCCTTATTTGATTCCGACATTGATGATGGGTCATTGTCTTTAATTTGTTGCAAAGATTTTATAATGTTGTTTATTGATGTTGTTGTTATCTGAAGGATTAGCTTTTTTTCTGAGCATACTTTTTTTCCCAATTATTCCATCCATCGAATCGAACTGCATATTGAAGAATTAGTTTATTCGGAATAGACTTTTTTTTCAATGGCTCGATCCATCCAACTGCATATACCACCAAACCAGATTCGGATCCATACTACTCCATCACCAATGTGATTTTTGCAGGTATGACCCCTTTTTCTTGATGGACCAATTCGATTTTGAAATTCATATTTAAAATCCACGTTTCAGTCTGGAGATGTGATAAAATGACTAATTCAGTTATTCCACGTTTCAGATGTTTATCTATTTTTTGAATTTACAAGTCTTTAATCCACGTTTCAACTATTTCAAATCCTTATCTTTTTAAAAAAGAAAAAGAAATCAAAATGCTTTACTCCAAATCATCTGGGTCTGTTTTTCCAATATTAGTCTATAAATAAATCCCCGCACTTCATGGCATCTGCACTTGCTATACACCGAGCAAGTATTATTGCCAATTTTGGTGCTTCCATTTTAGTATTAAAAAACGTCTTTGCTTGTTTCATTCTTACCAACAAACTCTATATTTTCTCAGGTGACCAAGTACATCCTTCCATTGTATCCCTCTAATTCCAACATTTACAAGATTATTGAGCGTTTCATTTTTAAAATATATTGTTTTTTTGCTATTTTCCAGTTCTGAAATATTTTTTTTTCGTCTGTTTAATAGGCACATTCCCATACAATTATCGGGCCTTCTCCTACCAGCCATGTTCTTCTCTTTCTTTATGTCCTGTAAATATGGTGTTAATCGTTCCATTACATCATTTCTGTTCTATTTCTGTTTAAGGCAACATACAAGAAAAATGGCCTTCTTCTATCTAATTGAGATCTAATTTCAATCTGAACCACACTGTCATAACCAATTTGTTCCTATTTTGTAAAATTTCTTTGCCTTCAATTTCTAAATGGGTTGTGGTGATGCAGCTAGAGAAGAGAATATTAGGAATCGAGACCAGCCAGCAATGAAACTGTGATAACAATGCAGCCAGTGCTCAACTGATAATGAGTTATTATCACACCGTCCCAATATTGATAACTAAATCAATATGAATTTAACTCAACATACATAATTTTTATTTTTCCCCGAGGAGATGGGATGTGTAGGGCTTGATGATGGACTCTCTCTGTGTAGCTATAACTTATGTTTGTTGGTTGCTTAAATTTTACATAAGTCATAAAACCGACAATGGAATGGGAATTGGGTTGTGCGATGGTGAATATATTGCTTGTCGTTTCCTTTAATGATCATTCCTTTGTGCTCGCTACATAATGTTGTCTTACAATCTATTTAAGCTCTCAAATTGTTTCGCTTAGTTTGTAGTTCATTTTGGATTTGCCATTTAGAACCTTATTCCATCCCAGATGATAGACAATTTTTCTTTTATTCCATGGTTGCTGAAGACATGAATATATGTTCAGTATTTATTATTTTGTTTTAATTCCAAGTAATTTTTTTATTATAAAATTTAACCATTGTCTTTGGATGGCTTTTCATAATAAAGCTTACTAATTCTCAAAGATTTGGTACATCTCCTAAATTTCCGAAGAACACTAGCTAAAATGACCAAAAAAGAATGGAACTCCGGGAAAGAGAGCATCAGAGAAAGGGGGTTTCTAATTGTATATAGAATTTGGAAGCGATGGATCCCATTTACTGAGACTGTTGTAAGATATGCAATGGAGACATTGCAGAGGTTAGGAAGGAATTCGATTCACAAGGGAATAGAAGAACGCATTATACTCCTCTTTGCCTCTTGCCATCCTATCTTGAAGTTTACCCTGATGATATAAACGATCATAAAATAAATTAAAGTATGAACATTCAAGCTAAAATGAATTAATTGACACTGATGTAGCATTAAGATTTATACTTATCCTGATAATCGTGAACCATCCTGGCACAAGCCAAATAATTCCATGCTTTATTAAGATGAAAAAAGTCCTAATTTTTTACCAACTCACACAAATTCTGCTAAAAAAAATTCGGCTAGATTACACATAAATCCTTTCTTTAGCAGCCAGTGTCCCTTCTACTAGTATTTTGATGGTGTGTATTATCCTCACAATTTTTGTATTTGTTTGCATCGATTTTCGTGTCATGTGTTGTTTATTTTCTGTATTTTTATGTGATTTTGTCAGAGGTGCTTCGAGTTGGTTCGGTTCGGAGATTTGGAGATCTCAGGAACCGAACTGAAATTCGGAGATTTTGGTTTTCTAGGAGCCGGAACCAAACCGAAATCTCCTAATTTTCAGAAGTATACTACTATACTTACAATATTGTGTGTAATAAAATTTTTTATAAGAATTTTTTTTTAGCAAATTTTGAATGATAATACAAGTATAAATAGAATAATCACATCTAATAAAAATATATATAATCGATATACATACTACATTGGTTCACCTATGTACACCTTTGAACAACTATGGAGTATGAACACCTTCGAATAACTATGAACACATTTGAACAGCTATGAACGCCTATATATACCTTTGAACACATTTGTACACCTATGAACACCTATGTACATTTATGTATACTTTGGAACACTTTTGTATATCTATGAACACCTATGTATATGTATGTACACATTTGTACACTTTGAACAACTATAAACACCTTTGAATATATTTGAACAACTATGAACACTTATATACACTTTTGTACACTTAGGAACACCTTTTGTACAACTATGAACACCTTTGAATACTTATGAATACCTTTGAACGCCTTTGAATATCTTTGAACATCTTTGTACACCTATGTACACCTTTGAATTGAACAATATATATATCGGCTCGGTTCGGTACTTTCGACATCTAATCTGAACGAATCATGAGACTTTTGTTTTTAATTTATCTTTTTTGTTTCAAATATCTATTTATTTATTGTCCTTATTTGTCACGACCCAAAATCGGGCAGCGACAGGCGTACGAGGCGAACCGTCTATGGAAGCCCAGCTCATCTCGCAAAAACCTCGGGGATACAGATATTCTATCCAAACATTCATTTATCAAAACGTTTATTTAATAATCGGCTTATTAGTCAAATTAAAACGTTTAACAGAGATATGTTTTCTGAAAATAATATTTTCGAATATAATTAAAACATGATTATAATATCAAAATACTAATAAGTAATTTAAGTAAAACCATTAAACATTTTATAACAGATACAAAGTCATAACACACTACTCGGTATGGAGCAACTAACAAAGTACATATTGAGCCCGAACAAAAGGGCACTGACTAAATATCTGGAGTGCCTCACCAAATGTTAAATGCCAACAGTCCGCAATCAACCAAAATCACCTGAAAAATAGGAGTAAAGAGAATAGACAGAAAAGAAAGGGGTAAGAATCTCTAGTGAGGAAACAATACTCCAGATTGACTCATAAGTGCCTCACAAAGACAGTTTGAAAATGTTTAGAAAACTTCACATGCAAATATAGCGGTATATACGTATACACAATAGATATAGTATCATAGCTTCGAAATCAGTTCTGAAATCATTCGCAATCAAAGAAGACAACAGTTAGACAGATTTGTAAATACTTAACTCAACAAATGCTTAGTTTCAGAATATAAAATAGTCGAATACTTTCTTTTAAAATATTTCCTCAAAAAGATACTAATCTCGACATATCCGCGAGCATTGCAATCCTCGTGCTCTACCTAGATATGCCTCGCCATGCTCACAGAGCAATACACCGAGAGAAAATAAGCAATAACACAGACTCATTGAAGTTGGGATGCAACCAACATATCTCGTACCAAAATGATCTGATATGGGACTAGTATCAAAATCTGGATCATACATGGACTCCGCCACCAAAGTATCTCATATGTGAACCACCGCCACTAAAATGTCTCATATGTGGACTCCGCCACCAAAGAATAGTCACGTGTGTTGACACACGGGTTACCACCTACCATGGTAACTGCATGCTACCATCTACCTTGATAGCTGAGTGTTACCACTACTCTGGTAACTGAGTTTTCACTATAGTATACCAAAGGTTACGTTTACCCTGTAACGTGGGTGTCCCATATCGAAGTGTTTACCGAAAATATATGCAAATATTTATTTAAAAATATTCAAATTGCTGAACAGAGTATTTATACTAAAATACAATCACTTTTAGACTGAAGATTTACTACAGAAAATCCTTTTATTCACTCCAAAACAGAATACTAAGCGTAGAAAATATATTTATTTTAGAACAAATCATTTGTCTCGAAAGATATTCTTAAATCCAGAAAGAACAATTTCTACAGAATATAACTTGAAATCCATAACAGAATGTTGTTATCGAAAATAAAATAAATATTAAAATATAATATTTATTTTTAAAAACCATCAAAATTTCCAGACAAAAATTAATTTACACAACAGAG
>CAODLS011197885.1:0-12405 GCA_948243855.1 Flueggea neowawraea
AAAAAAATCTAACAAGATTGTTGGCGGAGATGTTAACTGTTATGGTGGCGAAGACGACAACGTCTAGAGTGGCTGTAGAAGGTGGTGGTGGAGGTCTAGAGGCTCTGATGGTGGCGAAGATGGTCATGGGAGAGGGAGGACTGAACGAGAGAAATCTTTGAGACAGAAAAAATGAAAGGGGTATATTTGTCATAATAAAAGCTCAAGAGGATAAAAAGAGAAATGTAATTTAAGCCCATTTGTAAAAACGCATGGAATTATAATTCTACAAATTTGTCGAATTAGTATTATGTGGAATAACAATTCTATTAACCAAACATAAGAATCTTGATGCCATGAGGAATCTGTATTCTATTCCACATGTATTCTGCGAACCAAACATGCTGTAAAAAATTCCACATTCAATTTTAATTTAAATTCATATATTGGGAAAGTTTTTCAAGTACTAGAAGTTTAATAAAAAAAATACTAATTTCTTTTAAAAATGAGTTAACTCATAATGAATTATAGATGAAACTCGAATTCAACTAGAAATAGGTATTCAATGTGGGGCTAATAACATTAAGATTGGTAAACCTAATGACAAAGGAAGAATTAAGTATGCTTCCTCCTTAATTGACTAGAATAGTCCATCTCTATCTAACCTACGTAAGATCTCCTTAGAATAGAATTTTAATCACATATCTTTATATATTAAATAAATAAATTATTAATCAGATCTCCTTATATATTAGTGTAAAATAATAAAATTATACATTAGAAAATTGACCCTAATAATGTTATTATTATATGTATATAACAAGCTGGATTATGTAGGGATCTTCGTACGTAAACAAACAAAAATCGTGTCGTTATCTTTGATTAAAAACCTTTGACTTTCCATCGTATTTTCGTGGCAATCCCGTAATTATGTCCCAACGCATTATTGCACGTAATCTACGGCCATGAAACTAGACAACAAACAGAAAGAAGCGAACTTTATGTAAAAACAAAAAGAAATATGATTCCGATCTATTGGGTCTGAGCTTTGATGATCACAAACTTGTTGACAAAGTTTTATGTCTCTTGGGTTTCTCTCCTCTTTTATTTTCTCGGAAACCAAACAGAGCATCACCTCTCTTTTATTTTCTGTTCAAAAAAAAAGGGAAGAAGAGCCAACCAGGACAGGTTTTATTAGAAGGTTCATTGAACCTGGTCACTTTTTCTTCTATCCTGTTAAGGAAAGACTGTTAATTTTCATTAGTTTATACAATCGTGATCAGTATATTCCTTTTATTTATTATTATGGTTGTTTGGAAACACAACCACCACCAAGCGTTGCGTGCATGATGGAAAGATGGTACTTTTTTTTTTTTTCTTGTGTGTATATGGACACTTCTTTTTTTACTTCATCTGGGTTTTTTTTGTTAATTTAATTTTTTTTTGGTGAAGCAGAGATTGAATAGTAGATACAATAGATTGATGATATCTGAGAAGGGAAAGATAATTCGTGTTGCCCACTATCAACGGCTTTCATGAGAAGTATATGCATTATTATGAGGTGAGAGAGACAATTATGTGATTTCAGAAAGATGTATACACTTTTTTTTTTCCTTTCTGAAAGCTTTTTTTTATTCTCTGTGCAACTTGACATGCAATTTTGGAAGATACCAATTTCATGGTTCGAAAGAGATTAAAAAAAGTGATCTGAATCATGGGTTTTTGGTTCTGTACTGTTGATTTCTAATGGAGAGAGTAAAAGTTGGTGTTTTGATTATTCTTGTCCTGTCGGCTTTTTGTGACAATTCCATTGAACACAATGTAGGTTGAACACAAGTTTTGAAAGGGTGAATTAGGTGTCTTGGAACCATCCAGATGATTATTTAATTGTGATCAAGTTGGCTTTTAGGGCTTTCCAAAAGGGCATAATTGGATCATTGGCTTTTTTAAGGAACAAGTTTATCTTATAATAATGTCTTGACTTGCAATCCTGTTTGATTATAGTATATTCTGTTGGCTTCACTTTATAGTACTGCAGAAACTTGACATTGTTCTTAAGATGTCTTTTTTTCGAATGACTAACTTTAATGGTGGATGTAAGTATCAGTTATGTGCTGTATGACTGAATCTTGAATTGTACTTTCTTGACATGATAAATGATTAAAGAGTGGATGTAAAAAAATTCATTCACAGGCCTCTTATTAACAATCTGCTCATGTAATCAATGCAACAATATTAGGTTTTAACTTTTAACTGACAGAAATAGTAAGAACCAATAGGCTCGTAATTTATTTATACTAGAGTCTTTACTAGAAATAAACGGTAGATGGTTCTATTCCACCATTGATACCTGGTGAGAAAAAATGTACCAGAAAACAGGTTCAATAAGCCGCCTCTTTAGTGGTTATTTGTGATGGAAATAGAAAGCATTTCTAGCCTTCTCACCTCATGAGATAGAAAATTATGACTTTGATTCTCCAATAAGAAAAGCACAAAACAGATAGAAAGAAGGTGGTTTGAGCCATTAATTTCTTAGCTGCTGCCATCTGTTGTGCTTACAAGTCAAACATCATCTCAAACTGCATATCTTTGCTTCAAAAGGCATAAGCACTATAATTGTGATAGGAGATGATCACTTGCTGACATAATTAACTTAAGAAGTTGAAAAATTCAACATATGCCTTAGTTGGATTTTAATTAAAAAAACTAATACCACTTTGATTTGTACGATATCTGATGTAAGTAGCACGGAAATGAATCCAGATTCATAATATTAATTATAACAACTCTCTCCCTTGTAGGAGGGTTTGACCTATAATCCTTCAGAACTTATATAGGTGGAGCTTCTTAACTTCATTCATGCTCAAGAAGGCATAGCAGTTATCACCTTCTCTGCCTACTCCTTCTCTTATCTGCATCTCCATTCATTTTACTGTTGTGGTTAGCTTCAAGTTCCTTACCTATTACTATAGCAAACAGAGTTTCATATTAATGTTTTAATGGTTCCTTGCTTGCCTAATTACATGAAAGGAATAAGCTTTCTTATATAACAGGCTTTTCTGCTAAATAAAGATTATATATTTGCGTGATGTTCTGTTCTGAAGAACGTTCAATTCAAAAGTTGTATTTTGTGTATTTAACATAAACTAAAGAAACAGTATAGTATAGAGAAATGCTGTACCATGAATTTCTGCAAATGTTTGAGGCGTATGCTTCATCCTACTATTGTATAACTAGAATACATTGCCTTCTTTCTGATAATGGTTATCTTGTAAACTTTCCTGCAGCACAGGTAAATTGATTGACAATGCCCGCAACTGTTCATTCAAGTGAAGAGGAGCCTCGAACGAATATGGACATTAGAAGCCTTTCATCCTCTCGTCGTCACCCTCAAAATGCACCATATGTTCACAAAGTTGGAGTTCCTCCAAAACAAAACCTCTTTAAGGAATTCACAGCCGTTGTGAAAGAAACATTCTTTGCAGACGATCCTCTACGCCATTTCAAGGATCAACCGAGGTCAAAAAAGTTGCTCCTCGGCGTCCAAGCAGTCTTCCCTATTTTTGAGTGGGGAAGAAACTATAGTTTAGCTAAATTTAAGGGTGATCTCATTGCTGGTCTAACGATTGCTAGTCTTTGCATCCCTCAGGTAGGTTTGCTGCTTTCAAAATGAACCAGCAAAAGTACACTAACTATATACTATCATCTGGTTTTTAGGCACTTCTAACATTCTACCTAATTTTCAAACAGGACATTGGATATGCAAAACTTGCACATTTGGAACCCCAGTATGGACTGTGTAAGTTTCCTTCAAATGTGTTCTTTTTCCGTGACTTTGGGGCCTTTTCCTCTTGCATCCGATGACAAGGTTTCTGTTGTTTCTATGTAATCTTTTATCTTTTCAGACTCCAGCTTTGTCCCTCCTTTGATATATGCTTTTATGGGTAGTTCAAGAGATATAGCCATAGGACCAGTGGCTGTGGTGTCTTTACTGCTTGGAACCATGCTCCAAAGTGAAATTGATCCTGAAACAAATAAAGTAGAATACCTAAGATTGGCATTCACAGCTACTTTTTTTGCAGGAATCACACAATTAAGCCTTGGGTTTTTAAGGTAATGTCCTTGTGCTTCTGTGCGGCTTCTTTAAGAGAGTTTTAGATTTGAAAAACTGTATTAACACCATCTGGTTTCGGTCATATCATCAGGTTGGGTTTCTTGATCGATTTCCTATCACATGCTGCTATTGTTGGTTTCATGGGAGGAGCTGCCATTACCATATCCCTCCAACAGCTAAAGGGTTTTCTAGGAATAAAAAAGTTCACAACTGATACTGATATTGTAGCTGTAATGAAATCAGTGTTTGAAGCAGCCCATCATGGGGTAAATACTATTTTCTAATTATTAGACTATGAGCTCCCATAATGATTCTTAGATCAAATCAAAATAAATCATTGCACGTATGTATACTAATGGAATTACATATGACAAATATTTTGCAGTGGAACTGGCAGACAATTGTCATTGGTGCAAGCTTTTTATCTTTCCTCCTTTTCGCAAAGTACATCGTAAGAGTTTAATTGTATTATTTATTTCATTTGAAATAGGTTATGTTTGAAGCACTCTTTCTGATTCTAATATTATCTGACAAACAGGGAAAAAAGAACAAGAAGTTTTTCTGGGTTGCAGCAATTGCACCATTAATATCTGTTGTTCTGTCAACTTTCTTTGTATATATAACTCGTGCAGATAAGCAAGGAGTTCAAATTGTAAGAATTTCTAATCACATTGTTGCAAATTTTACAATATCATTATGAGGAAAATAGCTCTGATAGTAGATGAAGGTTTACGATTGGTTATTGATTTGTGAAGGTAAAACACATAAAGAAAGGAATAAATCCCTCCTCTGTGGATGAAATATACTTCAGTGGTCCGTATCTTCAAAAAGGATTCAGGATCGGTATTGTGACAGGGATGGTAGCATTGACGGTGAGAGAGTTTTGCAATCTTCATCCTATTTTAGTCAGACCACGGACATTATTACTTTGATTACACTAATCAGATTTTGTTCGTCACTTTTGCATACATATATCAGGAAGCTTCTGCGATAGGAAGAACTTTCGCTGCCTTGAAAGACTATCAGATAGATGGAAACAAAGAAATGGTGTCTCTAGGAACAATGAATGTCATTGGTTCATTGACTTCTTGCTATATAGCAACAGGTGAGAAGTTAGACATGGCAGTGATTATCTTATATTATGAATGTTTGTTATTGTAAATGGCAGTGAACACTTATTGATATGTTATGATAAATCAATCACACATCTTATGTTTTTTCCTAAGAAGCAGCTATAAGAACCAATTGACATAAGAATGTTCCAAAAAAAAAAATAATATGAATTTCAACTTCTGGATGTAAGATAAATGTGAGCAGGTATGAAAATTGATTTATGTTTTCATGGCTTTCAGGTTCATTTTCTCGATCAGCTGTAAATTACATGGCTGGATGCCAAACTGCCGTTTCCAACATTGTTATGTCAGTTGTTGTATTCCTGACTTTGGAATTCATCACTCCTCTATTCAAGTACACCCCAAATGCCATTCTTGCTGCTATTATTATAGCAGCTGTGGTTGGCCTGATTGACTATGAAGCAGCTCTTTTGATATGGAAAATTGATAAATTTGATTTTATCGCCTGCATGGGAGCTTTTTTCGGTGTGGTTTTCATATCTGTTGAGATTGGCCTCTTGATTGCTGTAAGATTTAGGATCTTCATCATTTATCTTTCTCTTAATTCATCTTATTGTGGCAATCAAGACTGATTTAGAAACTCTTTCTTCGTGACATGAAGGTTTCAATATCCTTTGCCAAAATTCTCTTACAAGTCACAAGGCCTCGGACTGCCATTCTTGGAAATCTTCCTAGGACAACTGTGTATAGAAACATCCTACAATATCCTGAAGCAACTAAGGTTAGTTTTGATTGTCAGAGTTGATTCAGCAGTTTATTTTTCGAACTCCAATTATGTTAGAGAAAGGTAAACACGTCTTATACTTTATCTTGGTTCATATATTTTTGATAAATAAAATGAAAGTCGAGGATGAAGTTTGAACACTAATTGGAGTCTCCAACTAGTATTATTATGCTATTTTCGGAGTGGAGAGAACGATGATGAAGTTTGATATGGTTCTTTGGCTTTTTTTTTTTTCTGGGAATTTTGTGTCTTTGATGCCCTTTTGAGCAAGAAGTCGTAAAGTTCTGCTACATATATTAAATCAATCTTAAAGATAACACTCAACTTATGAATTTAGCGTTTGGCTAAGTGACTAATTCAAGTTTCGGACAGGATATTGAGATGGTTGACAGATGAGGAAGACATACTAAAAGCATCAGACAAACCAAGCATTAAGTTTCTAGTCGTGGGTATGTCACGTAAGTCATTCTCTAATGAAGTTTATGTTAATCTTGAACAAAAACATTATCCTAGACTTTCTTAAACCTTCTTACTGACGATGTTTTCGTGTTTATTGCAGCTGTTACCGACATCGATACCAGCGGCATCCATGCCTTTGAAGAGTTATACAGGAGTCTTCAAAAGAGAGGTGTTCAGGTGAATAAACACTTTCTTCACAGATCAATACTCTAATACCTGCCCTTGAGGCCTATCTAAATGACACTAAACCTTCAAACTAGAACTTAAGAGCAGTCTATGCTACCTAATCATGTATTCCAGCGAACCAAATAGACATAAACAAGGAACATTATAGTTGAATTATCTTACCAAAAGTTCCATTGCTGTTGCAGCTTATTCTAGCTAATCCTGGGCCGGTGGTCATCGACAAGCTTCATGCATCCAACTATGCAAATTTAATTGGTGAGGTCAAGATTTTCCTGACGGTTGCAGATGCAGTGGCATCTTGTTCTCCAAAATTGGCAGAAGAAGTGTGAGAAGAGATTGAATAATGTGGTGGTTTATGTGAAAATGTGCACATTTCATTGCTTAGAAAAGTTGGCATATGAGGAGGGTTAGTGGGGACTGATATGTTTTGTTGGGTAGTGGAATTAGTGAGGCAGTTGAGTGAAGTGTGACTGTTTTTCCATATGTCCAGATAGAACAAAATGAGCATAATATGCTCTTCAATAATGGATAAGATTGCAGCAAAAGTATATATTCAGTAATAGTAAATTATTGTAAAGGAGAACAAACTTAATAAGGTCTTGATTATCACTACTTTTTCTCCTCTTCTTTCTTTTCTTTTCCCCTCTTACTATTAACTGGTGATGAATGCGATAAAAAATGTCAAAAACATCTCATTATGATTGTTAGTAGTGGTTGTTTCTTGTTAAAAAAGAGTTAATTACAGAGTATGCAACAGTTAACCTACTGATATGCAACATAGCCTAGTCATGTATCTTAGCTTCAGAAACATAATTTCAATGAATACATGTTTCAGAAATGTAAACGCATGACAACATAATCTCTAAAATGCCACGTTTTAAAGTAAAAAAACATGCCACGTTTGTCTAATTTTATTTGCAAAGAACATGGTGGTGAATCCAGGTACATTCATTTGCATTTTCACTTTACTCGATAAGTACTCAAGTCTGTATCAGCTAATAAATGATTTGATTAAAATAAATATTCCTATGTGCAGTGCTACGTTTTAGAGATAAGATTCCTCATGTCATCACATTAATTATTTTATTGAAAGTGGGGTTAGTCAACGTAAAATAAGGGATTAATCCATTCTCAAGGGATAGTGCATCATAATTCATAATTTTAAAATGTGCTACAAATCTTGATTCATAAGATTGCAATCCTGATCTCACAACAGTAATAACTTGAAATTTGATTACTTTTATTCGACAAAGGTTTTCAATGTAAAATATTTCATATTTCTCGTTTGGCGAAATTTTATTTAAAATCTTGCTTTAATAACACCATCAATTTTATTTGTAAAGCAGTCAGCCAAACGTGTTATAATTTTGCTAGGACATCTGGTTGTTACTGTGTCCTAATTTTAGTGGGTTAATAATATTGATGGACACAAAAATTTTTGTATTGCTTAGATATGGTCATAAAAAAAATGTTATATAGTAGTTATTATTATTATTTTCTTACTTCAATGTCGCTTTGACCTGAAAAATTGGAGATAAATTGTCACGTAAGTGTGTCACCTCTATTCTCATGGACACATTTTTTGCCGACGTGGCAAGTAATGAAAGTTCTGACCCGACCGGACTGACCGATCCAACGACCTGCCTGTGTTCAACATGTACAGTCTGTCGAGTTTTCTTGACAAAATGACCTTCTTGAAGCCAAAAAATATATAGTGAACACTGACTGACCGATCCGGCGACCCGTATGTGTCCAGCTTGACCAGTCTGTCGAGTTTTTGGGCCAAAGTGACATTCTTAAAGCAAAAAATAACAATAGTGACTATTATGTAGCATTTTTTTCTTTTGTGATCATATCTGAGCAACACGAAAATTTTTGTGATCACCAATATTATTAACCTGATTTTAGCATGACATGTTCCCTCTAAATTGTGTGATGAGTTAATAGATCAATAAATTATTGAATGTTATTTTTTTTAAAAAAGGTCATTTTTACCTACACGCAACCCATATTCATATATTACGAATTCTATAGCCCACTTTCAATATTTAAGTAGAAAATTCAAAATTACAGATTTACAAAGCCAACTTATAAATTACAGATTTTAGACTCAACAAAAATTCTCAAGCTTGTTTAGAATTTGTTTAGTATCTATTCATTGTATATTGAAAATATCAATAATATATAAACAACATACAAACAAGAAATCAACAAAATTTAAAACAACATATAAACAAAAGATATCAACAACATATAAACAATATTCAAACAACATATAAAAAAAATCAACAATATATAAAACAATATATAAACAAAAGATACCAACAACATCTAAACAACATAAAAACAAACCGCCTTAAATTTGAAAAAAAATAACACATAAACAAGATATAAACAACATATAAATAAGAAATCAACATATAACAAAAAATATCAATAATATATAAATAATATTTAAAAAACATATAAATAAGACATCTTAAATATAAAAATAAGGAAAAAATCAATAACATACCAATAATATATAATAAGGCACTATAAATTTGAAAATACAGAACTATAAATTTAAAAAGTCGTGTGTGATCATTAATTATGAAAAATTGTATCTGTAATAAATATATTATTTCTAATAGAAATAAATATTACAAACTAATGGGAGTTAACTGCATTATTTCCAAAAAAGATCATCCGTCTCATTGGACTATGGCCTATTCTATAACTACATGAAAACCAATTGAGAACTCTCAAATGGATCTATAATTCCCCAAAGAGGCCAAGGGCCGCAAACCTTTCTTAAACCCTCTCATCTCCTCCCTCCCACACACACTTCTAAACCCCAAAACAGATAACGAACACCACCTGTACAAGACAACGATGTCTCTACTCCCGCCAATCCGTACCGTTCTCACCCATTTCTTCAAACCCAGAATTCCGCTCACCATCTCCACTCAGAAAAGCCTCTCCTTTCTCATCCCTCTCAAAACCGACAAAACTAAATCCCTTACTGTACCCTCACTCGAAAGTCCTCACCTTTCTTCTTCACCAACCAAGACCACCGCGTTGTGGGCCCAAATGGGTCCACTGACAATTCAAATCCTTCCACTATTGCTGCCATTGTCACTTCCTTGTGGCCCACTTGGCGCTGTCGGGATTGTCTGGTTGTCTGGTCCGTCTGCTGTAGAGATTGCTTCTTCTGTGTTTACGTCTATGAAGAAGAAGAAGAGGAAGTTCAAATGGCGTCCGGTTAGTCATGTTGTAGATTACGGCGTCGTTTTGGATAGTGAGGGAAATGTTGATGAGGTAAAGCATCTTTTTATATAGGTTTTAGGATTTGTGGTTTCAAGTCACAAACTTTAAGGTTTAAATTGGCTTAGCTTTGTATAATTGTATTGGTAGGTTTTAGCTGTGCCTATGTTGGCTCCGAGGTCTTATACTCGCGAAGATGCAGTTGAGCTTCAGTGCCATGGAAGTGAAGTTTGTCTCCGGCGTGTGGTTAGAGCTTGTTTAGAAGCAGGGGCTAGGCTTGCTGAGCCAGGTTGGTTTGCTATCTACTCGTGTTATTATGCTTGAAATTTCTGTGAGATGATTCTGCCATATGTGCAATGCTTAGTGCATAGAAATTGTTAGTATCTTTGTCTTAATTAAAAAGTTCATTTCTTTTATCATGTGTATTGATGAACTGGAAGCATGTGGAAGACCAAAAAAATAATTGCATGCGTCTTATCTTGGCTTAACTCAAGCCACCACGCAAAGCCCTCTGTGTTAAGTTGATGAGTCTCATGAATAACATTGTAAATGACTGTTAAGTGACTTTCATTTGAGGGTAATCTTCAGAAAAGAAAAAGTTTATTTGCGGTACTCTTTCAGGCTGAAAAATGTGTTACCATGCACAATATGAGGATATTCAAATTATACAATTCTTTATCTTGTTGAGGTGAATTCACTCTCCGTGCATTTCTAAATGGTCGTTTGGAACTCTTTCAAGCTGAAAATGTGGCGAAGCTTATTTCTGCCAAGTCTGTAGCTTCTGCAGATGCAGCACTTGCAGGAATTCAGGCGTGTCTCTTGCTAAGAATCATTTTCTCTGTTTTGTCTTTCTTTTGTAATTTTTTCGATTTGATTTATGATTGTTTCTTCGAATCATCAGATCTTTCATTTTTTTTTTCTGTCAGTGAATAATTTGTCCAATTCATAGATCAAATTGGGGTGGACAATGTTTGCATTGTCACATTATGCAATTATCTTACTTTTGAGCTTTGTGTGAGTTTAAACTTTGATGACTGGCACCCTTTGAATCTAATCATTTAGTGTTATTCAATGTTTGGAAAATGTTATTTTTTTTTTGACAGGGAGGTTTTGCCTCTATGGTTAAATCATTAAGAATGCAATGCATTGAGTTGCTTACTGACATTGAAGCTCGTTTAGACTTTGAGGATGAGATGCCACCACTAGATTTGGACCTAATCAAGGACAAAATAAATGAAATGTCAAAAGAATTGGAGAATGCTCTGGAGACAGCCAATTATGAAAAGCTTCTACAATCTGGATTGCAGGTACAATAAATTAAGTTCCAGCATTTTCATTGACTTCACCCATATTGCTGAAGGTGGAATAGAGAGGATGATGATTATGTTGTAAACTTAATCACACACAATCATGAAATCTCATTCATTGTACATAATTTAAGAGAGCATAACAATCACTGCGTAGCAAGTCACTTTCATATGCTTCTGTTTCTGCAAACTTCCCAGATTTACGTGGTTGGTTCTGCCAGACCTCCATGCAAATAATTTATTCACATTTGATAAAGGCTAATATCTTCTTAAGTCTGTGCATAATGTACATCTTTTTGTTTTGATGAAATTTCTTCTCCAAAATTCTGCAGGTAGCGATTGTTGGTCGCCCAAATGTTGGGAAGTCCAGCCTTCTTAATGCATGCAGCAAAGTATGTTCCAAAAACCTTTTGTGTTTACCTTTTTCTGGATGTAATAATTGTTTTATATATCTACTATCTAACCTTGTGCATCTTGTCAAACCCGGAAATCAAGTATTGTATCAATTAAGACGATATGAGAATTGGTAGACTATTAATGAGGGTGGCTGAAATTGGAGTTACTATCTCCAGTATGTATGTCGTGTGATTCTACATATTTAATTCTTGTTCAAGGATGGTTTGCACCATGGTTTACATATGGTCAACTCTTTGAAATTTTTATATGAGATGATAGTGTCTTTAATTAGTTGTGGATGCATAACATGTCATAATAGGAAAAGGGGACAGTGTAACAACAGAATAAATGTGATGGTTCTTATTGGCTTTAATATAGTTTTATAGATATCTTATCTGTTTTGCTTTTGTGTCTGTTTGCTTTGGTCTGGATCAACATCACTGAGTGCCAAAATTTTAATTTAGTGTGCAGAGTGAGAGAGCAATTGTAACAGAAATTGCTGGAACAACCCAAGACATTGTAGAAGCCAGTGTTACTGTTAGCGGTATCTCTGTGACCCTTCTTGATACTGCAGGCATCAGGGTGACTGACGATGTTGTTGAAAAAATTGGTAAGAATACCTGATTAAACAACTAGTTCTTATGGTACTTTACAGGGACATTGGATATTGTCCCTTGAATTTTACCTTGTATTTGGCAGAAATTTGACAGATTAGGCTAAATTTTATTGTTTTATTTCCAGGCGTGGAGAGATCTGAGGCTGTAGCAATGGGTGCGGATATCATTGTTATGACAGTGAGTGCTCTTGATGGATGGACTTGAGAAGACACTGAATTTTGTAATAGGATTGAATCAAATAAGT
>CAODLS011197901.1:0-14656 GCA_948243855.1 Flueggea neowawraea
GAAAGTTTGGGAACATAATTTTGGTCCAACAATATATTGCTAGCTTTGACATCTCTGTGCAAAATTCTGGGCTGAATCTCCTCATGAAGATACACCAGCCCTCGAGCAACTCCTAATGCAATACCCTTCCTGGCCTCCCAATTAAATTTCATTCTGTTATGTTCTTTCCCTATCAATCCACAATGCACAACAAACAAATTTACTGTCGGACACAAACATATTCAAATTTCAATTCACCCTGTCAAAAAGTACTGAATTATCTTCACATATAAAGAATGTCAATTGAAAAAATTGACGGGATTAGTTAATTACCAAGTAAAGTATGTGCAAGGCTATTGTTCTCCAAGTAAGCATAGACCAGATATCTCCTTGTTTCATCAACACAACATCCTTGGAGTTTAACCAAGTTTTCATGTCTAAGATTAGACAGAGCAGCCAATTCAGATGTGAACTCTCTCTCCCCTCTCATAGATTCAATTTCAACAGAAAGAACCTTCACCGCCACCAAGGAACCATCTTGAAGCCGACCTTTCAAATTCGTAACCAAAAAGCACACTCCTTTAACATTTCAAACCACAAAAAGCTGCAATCTTTTAAAAGAAAAAAAAAAGGCAAGCAATTACCTTATAAACAGTACCAAAAGCACCTTCACCAATCTTGTTATGAGATGAAAAGTTATGAGTAGCATTTTTAAGCTCTTCAGTAGAGAATATACACAAATTCCCATGATTTTGTTCACCTAGCCATGAAAAATATACATTAAAAAGACATTCAATGAGCAAAGTTACAAAAACAATGGTTCAAGAAGGTAAATAACAGTTAGCATTACCAGGCCTGGTTGTATTATTGTTGTGATTGGACCCAATAGAGAAGCAACTGAGGCCACAAGAAGGGAACTTCATATTGCAACTGTGAGTGAAATCTTGCAACTTACTAAGCAAGATCATTACAGATATTCCTGCAATGGATTCAGAGGAATCAGAGAGACAAAAAGGAAAAGAAGAAGGAAAATATGGTGGAAACACGACAAGGCCATGTATGTACGCGGGTCTTGACTTCTTCAATTAATTACTTTGAATTTATTTTTATTTTTTAAATATTCTTATCGTTAGGGACCCACTGTTGCCGTATCTGTTTATACTTTGTGCAGAAGGTTTATCTGCTATTATCCGTCAGGCTGAGGCTAGTAACATCATCCATGGGATTTGGATGTGCTGTCAAGCGCCGAGTATTTCTCACCTCTTTTTTGCAGTGATAGTTTTCTCTTCTTCCTGGCTAGTGTTGAAGAAAGTAGAGCTGTGCAGGAAATTTTAAAAAATTATGAACTTATATCTGGCCAAGCGGTCAACTTTCAAAAGTCTGGGATTATGTTCAACTCTAATATTCGGCTAGACAAATAGACAGAGATCTCACAGGTGCTAGGAGTCTCGTCTCCGCTTGCATTTGGGTCTTCCATCCTTAATAGGAAGATCAAAACGTGTTATATTTGGCTACCTAAAGGACAGATTGTGGAAACGTATCCAAGGGTGGGGTTCTAAATTTTTATCTCGTGCGGGTAAAGAGGTTTTAATTAAAACAGTGGCTCAAGCTATTCCCACTTATTGTATGACTACTTTTCTCTTGCCTATTTCCTTGTGTGATGAGTTACAACGTATGTTAAATTCTTTTTGGTGGGGCTCAAATTTGGAAGGGAGAAAAGGGATTCACTGGTTTAAATGGAAGAAGCTGTGTAGAAGGAAGGATGAGGGCGGTTAGGTTTTCAAGACCTCCATGGTTTTAATATGGCTCTTCTAGGAAAGCAAGGGTGGCAAACTGGCAATTTCTTACCAAGCCACACACCCTAGTTTTTCGGTTATTCCAAGCCAAGTATTTTCCGGACTTCCTTGATTTGAAGTTAGGGAGTAATCCAAGTTTCATTTGGAGTAGTGTGTGGAGTGCTAAGGTTGTAGTTGAGAGGGGTTGCCTTTGGCGGATTGGAGATGGTAAATCGGTTAGAGTGGTTGATGATCCTTGGATTCTCTCTAAGCCGGCGTTTCGAGTCTCTACTTTAGGAACACAAGGGCTGGATGGTTTGAAGGTGAATGATTTGATTCTACCGGGTTTGAAAGTTTGGAATGTGGGTTTAATAGATACTATATTTTCATTGGAGGACACAGCTGCTATTCAGAGTATTCTGCTGCCTAGAGGGGACGCTCCAGATATGATTATTTGCCACTTCACTAACGATGGATGTTATTCTGTCAAATCAGCTTATAGAAACATCATAAAATTAGAGAAAATAATTTTTAAATTTTTGAGATATATTTTAATTAATAAATAAATTTTCATATTTTTTAAATATAACATACACTGTTTTAAAACTTGATTTTGATTAACAAAATAAACCAAATTACAAAATGATCTAATTAGTCTTACTTAAAAATTAAAACTCAGATTCAATCCTCATTTGCCTTCTCTATCGATCTCTCTCTTCTCTCTCTCTCAATTCTTTCTTCCATTTCTCTCTCTCCCAATCAAAACACCAAACCCTAAATTTCATCCACAGTCGTTCTTGCTCTCTCGGCCTCTCTCACAGCCGCTCTTTCTGTCTCTCACCACCATCGCACTTCACCTAAACCTTCCCACACCCACAGATCCAACGTCATACATGAATTGAGGATTTGAAAGTCTCTGCATTTCTTTTTGGTGAGTTTTGTTTTGGCGGTTGTGGTTGTTTCAGTGGCTGGTGCCGGTAGAGGGGGATGAGAAGGGAACGGAGATAGAGCTGGTGGTCGGAGAAGAGGAAGAGGAGAGGAATGGAGCGGAAGAAGAAAATGGATGTGGGGCTGATGTGGGTGTTCAAGGAAGGAAAAGGAGGAGACCAGAGGGTGAAGAGAATTTAACTGGGGTTGAGGTAGGGAAAGAGGGTGGTCTTAGCCCTTGTTTGCTTTCTGGGTGTGGGAGGCTTGCAGTGGCAGCTTGTTCTTGATTTTGGGTGTCTATTCGTAATGGCAGCTTTGGTGGATTCCAATTGCAGTGATGTTGTTCTTTGAATTCTGAAAAAAGATGTGGTTCTTTGAAGTCTGGAAGAAGGCCAAAAGGGGCGTGGAAATGATTTGGAAAACATGTTCTGGGTTTGGTTAATGTTGAGGTTTTTGGTTTGGTGAAGAACTGGTACAAGCCTTCATCCCATTCGAAACCAAAATTCTGATGCGAATTAATGCTGGAGACGTTGAAGTTGTCTTAAGCGGTTTCATTATTAACCGAAATGTGATTGGGTCTTTAGTTGTTTGGCCTATTTCAAAACCAATTATTTTTTTCCTCTTGTAGCCACCTGGTTAAATTTCTTTTGCATGTGTCAATTGTTTAAGCTTTTTCACCAAATCAATTCATTGTTTCAGCTCTTTCAATTGATTTCTGTGTTTTGCCTTTTTTTTGGGAAATTGATATGGAGTTGGGATTTTTTTCCATTTCATTAAAATGAATTGATTTATGGTTTTTTTTTTTATTTTGTGTTTGACTGAAATAGACAGGGGGGGGGATGATGTTGTCGATATTGACGTTTCTGGAAAGAATTGTTGTTGGAAATTCTTGTGTTGTTGGAAATTCTGGTGTTAAGAACCTTAATTTGTTGGATGTAGTTGTCTGGTGTTAAAAAAGTGCGTTTGAAATGTAAATTAGGGTTCATGGTGTTAAAAAATAGATATGATTATTTTTGTCTTTAAAATTTTATTCAAACAAAAAATTGGACACGCACCAACTTATTAACGGAACATTAACAGGCCACTGACGGAATAATTTAAATGCAATCTGTTTTTTCACCTAAAAAATGTATATACAACATCCTAAAAATACAAATATTTACTTACTAATTAGGGTATAATTAGACTTGAAAATTATTTTTCCTGAAAATTATGAGAAATCAAGGCAGTGTTGCAGTATCTAGTGGGTGGAAAAAGCTTTGGCAACTTGATGTTCCTTCAAAAATCAGAACGTTTATGTGGAGACTGTGCCAGGACTGTGTTCCCACCCGTGCGAAGTTGACCGGTCGGGGAGTCACCTCCCCTATCGGTTGTGTTCTTTTGTGGGGTAGATGTTGAACACTACTTGCACATGTTCTTTGATTGTCAATATGCCAAAACATGTTGGGAGCAGGTGAGGGTGGTGATGGATACGGGCCATGTCTCAAATTTCCAGAATTGGCTTTTGGACTTGTTTATCAATAGTAATTCGGATATATGTAACAAAGTGGCAGTGGTTCTTTGGTGTATCTGGGGTCAAAGAAATGAGCTTTTATGGAAACATCATCGTCTTCCACCTACAAGGGTTGTTGATGCTGGGTTGGCCTATCTTCGTGCATGGCTGGGAATGAGAAATGGTAAGGTTGACCAGAAACAAAGAAGAAGAGAGGAGCCACGTTAAACCGAATGTGGGGACTTTCAAGTGCAACTTGGATGCAGTTGTTCCATTACAAAGTAATGGCATGAGTATTGGCATAGTTGTTAGAGATGAGGTGGGTTGCTTTGCAGCTGCAAAAAAATTCAGCTGGAGGGATCTTATTCGGTTAAGGAGGCTGAAGCCTTGAGTTTGAAGGAAGCATTAGCCTGGGTTCTTGATCTGTCTTTGCGGAATGTATGTTTTGAAATGGACTCGAAGGTTGTAGTGGATTCTCTTCATTCTTAAGATCCAAACCGAACACAGTATGGCTTTATTATTAAGGATTGTTGTGATCTTTTTAGACCAGGAGATAATTTCTCAGTCTCTTTTATTAGGAGATAAGCCAATGAGGAGGCTCATGTTCTTGCAAAAGCCCCTTGTTCACATGCTTGCTCCATTGTTTTCCTTGAAGCTCCTTCCTTTTTGGAGGCTTCTTTGATGTTTGATTTTAACAGTAATGAATAAAGCATTTCTTACCCTTCAAAAAAAATATTCTTATGGTATTATCCAGAAAATCAATTCCTCCTTAGTCCATATTTTTTTAAAAAAATTACTTGATAACATTTTAATTCGAAGTTGTTTTTGTCTTTGTAATTAAGACAGTTCAATAATTAATGATTGATTGGTAGTTTAACTAAAACTTACCGATCAATAAACCTCAAATATTTTATTAATAATGTTTGTGCCAGATTCAAATAATTATATTATAATTCTAAGAGAAATGGATTTCTTTTTATTACATCAATTTATTATACTAATCTGAAATCTAATTCTTCATTTTACTACTTGGTTATAATAGTTTACTTTCTAATTTGATAAAACAACCATATATACACATAAAACAAAAGGCAATGAGATATTTCTGTCAGTGTCACAAACTTCTACCGACTTGTTAAAATATACTTGTTGATGACTTGTTTGTTGGTAGTTGCAAATTACAAATTCTATTTTAGCTCTAAGAATCAAAGTTTCTAATTTAATAAACCACAGGGTCTACTATATCATTTAAAAACATTACTGTCTAAATCTTTGACTAAATCAAAGCATTATTCCACCGGTGGTTTTGCAACAATGGTGTTGAAAATGAAGCTCTGAAAATAAAGAGTAACCCTCTTTTGAAGTTGAGTGAATGGGATGAGTATGTGGAGTTCCCAAACTTGCTGGGAAATGCCTAGCCAACTACACTTCACCTTCCCTGTCACATTCCATTTTCCTTAATTCCCTAATTTAATGCTTGTTATTCTTCATGAAGACCAATTTTTATTTTTGTATTAATGATCTGCATACACTGATCAATTTCCATTCATTCTAAGACATTTGAGAGTTGGTTTAAAGAGATTTTATACTCTGAAATTCAAAGTTCTTCAAGTCGTAAAATTATTGATGATAAACAAACCAAATCAAACCAATAAGATCAAATTATTTTTCAAACTGTTGGTTTCTTCTGAAGAGAAGAGGTCAGCATTGCTACTATTGTCTTTTTGTATAATGAGAAAATGAATTCTTCAGTTTCACCTAACAAAACCCTTTTTGTCTTAACACTGCAGATATAAGGATGTGTTTGGTCTCATGGTTGAAGATGGAGTCAGCCATTTTAAAAAATTACGTGTTGAGGTTTTTTGGAGAGACCTAAAAGTTAAGAATGAGTTAATGCTCATGATCATAGCATTTGATACATTCTCAAGTCATTTAAAAAAAAAGTCATTTAGATAGATGGGTCCATGCATACTTGGAAATAGGCTTTTGAGAATGTTGAAATAATAGGTCAAATATCAAATAGACCATGTTGATTCTCAAAGTTGAGGAAGGAAACCTTCAAATTAAACCCCGACTGCATTTATCTTTTAAGACTATTACTATTTGATATGGGACAATGGAGCTCAATTTTCAAATTATGATTGTATTTAAGGTTATATATTAAGTAATGTTGAACGTACATGCACAGACTAATATAGATGGTAGTTTAAGAGTATGGTGTTTCTTCATTATGCATTAGACCCGATTGCCATTTTTATGGCTGGAGGTTTGCCTGAAGGCATTTATACTAAGGTCAAATTTCAAGTGTTTGGTTTTTGCCATTTGCTTTAAATAACGCGAAGTTTAGTTCTCACTAGATTCAATTTTGGTTCAAAAAACATTTTGTGGTGGAGAAAAATTTGTATGGTAACATTCTTATGGTTTGTCACCTCCTCTCCTCTATTTTTTTTTACCGAAAAAACATGTAGATGGTAATCTAAATTAAGTTGCAATTATCTTATCAAAAGAAGTTTTAATATTTTTCAGAAGAATTCCAGTGTCCGACCATCGAGGAATTGAATTTTTTTGTCGGAAAGGCTGATGCCCATGTACTAGAGATCTCATATGGGCTTTGGGAGCAATTGTGTTCCCAACTAATCTTAGAAACAGATCGAACTGTTTCTGCACTCTTTGGGCTAAGGCCTCTTCTTTTCTCTACAAATTTATAAGAGTTAACTATGTCAAGTGTTTAAATTAAACAGTAAATTTATACAAATAGGTTTATCAGTTTTATATTCTTAAAATATCATAATACTGAAATATCTGAAACTCAACCTAAAAAATACAATATCACTTTAATATATAAACTAAAAATCTCATTTTCAGTCCAACTTTTCGTTTGCCTCTTTCTCTCTCCTCATTATCTCTCTCTCTCTCTCTCTCTCTCTCCCCCTCCCGAATCTGTCCTTTCCTCTCCCTCCCAAAACCATCCTTTCCTCCGCTCTTTCCTTTGTTCTTGTACGCCTTTTCCTTCTCTTCTTCCTCTTTCCACAGTGTCCTCCGCACCCACCAGATCTGGAATTGATCCAGAAATGTGAGTGAACTCATGACTGACAGAGAAAGAGGGCGAGCGACTGATGATGACCGACAGAGAAAGAGAACGTCGATGTTTGTCTTAGTCCTCTCGTTGCTTCTGCTTGGCGTGGAGCTACATATTTGAATAATGTGGAGCGACGCAACTGAGGCGGTGGATCTGGTGGCAACGTCGGCGTGTTCCTCCTAGGTGAATGTCAGTGGCGGTGACTGGACGAAAAGACGACGACGGTTGCTTCTAGGGTTTGAAGTTTGGGATGGGTGGCGGCGAGACAGATTTACTACTTTTTTTTTCTTTTTGACGCAATAAATGTGTTGATTATAGCTTTAAATGAGTTGATTATAGAACATTACAGATTGATTTCATTATTGATTTGATATTTTGTAGATATTTTTTTATTGTGTTACTTTGATTATTATTATTGATGGAGGCGACGGATAGGGTTGAAATTTTAGTTGTTGCTTTGTTAAATTTTTTAAAATTACAAAAATGTCCCTAATTTGTTTACAAAAATTCTTAAATAAATGTTGTTTGTATTTTAAATTTGTTCTTAAATTTGTGAGACTTTAGTTCTTAAATTTCTAAAATAAAAATTTTTGTTTGTAGACTTATGTCGGATACTGAGAATATATTTTTGTTGTTGTTTGATTTTTGCATATTGATTTTGTTGAAATTTGTTGTTTTTATTGAGTTTTGTGGCGGTGGCAGCGAAAATCAATATAGTGTTGGTGGCGGTGAGAATCTAAAATTAATGTTGTGTAAAATTTTAAAGAGCTTTTGAAGACCCCCTGAGGACCTTTGAAGATCCCGTGAAGAGCTCTGAAGATCGTTAAAGAATTTTGTAAATCATTGTACACCTTTGAATGCCCTTTGAAATTGATATTGTATACATTTTTGAAATTTTTTTGAAGATCTACTAAACACCTATGAAGACCTACTGAATACCTCTGAAGACCTTCTAAAGATCTCTAAAAACCCTTTAAAGACGCTTTGAAGATTTCTGAAAACCCTTTGAAAATCTTTAATGATTTTTGTAGACTATTATATACTTTTGAAGGCATTTTGAAATCACATTTGTAAACTAAATAAAAAATATTAAATAAATCAAAATTTATAAATATCGTGTATATCGAATATATGTACACAAATTATTTAGCTTAATTTAAAAAAATGAAAATTATCTTCTGAAGACCTTTTGAAAAAATATTTTTTTATGCTAAAATTTATTTTCACAAAAAAAAAATCAATTTCTCCTGAATATGACATTTTTTAATTTAGTTTTATTTTTTTGGAATTTTACAAGATTCGAATCTTAAATAGTATTTGTCAAAATCAGTGTTTTATTTTGTTATAAAAGTGTTATTTTCCCAATTTATAATAGGAATTACGGACATGTATTTTTATTGCGTACTGACATGGTATTCTGTATGGACAGACTATGTTGTTTGTATGTTATTTACATGTTGAGAACAATATAAAGATAAATCTGTAATTTATATGTTGATTTATTGTTTATATATTACTGATAACTTGTATAGATTGTGTTTCAACATATAAATAATATTCAAGTTTTAAAACAAGAAACAACATACAAACAAGTTTTAAACAAGTCCGAAAAATGAATAGATTTTAAACAAATTATAAACAAGTTTGTATATTGTTTAGAACATATAAACAACATACAAACAAGTTTTAAATATTTTTTAAAACAAAAAACAACATACAAACAAGTTTTAAACAAGTTCAAAAAAATAAACATATTTTAAACAAATTATAAATATATAAACAACATATAAACCAGTTTTAAATAAGAAACAACATATAAACAACATACAAACCAATTTTAAACAAGAAACAACATATAAACAACATCTAAATAAGTTTTAAACAATAAGCAACATCTAAAATTCATATAAACAAGTTTTAAACAAGAAACAACATATAAACAAGTTTCAAACACAATTTGAAAAACGAACATATTTTAAAGTTTCAAACAAGTTTTAAAGGATACCGAAAAATGTAATTTATAAAATTTGGTACAGTAACGATCGTAATTTTTAATTTCCTGCCAAAATATTGAAAGTTGGGTTAGTGAATTCGTAATTAATGTGGGTGTATTGAATCTGAAAATGGCCTTAATTTATATTTGTACTAGAAGGTTATAACAAATTCATAAACTTAATGGATACTTTATAGCATCTCCAATAGTGCTCTTTATTTTTAGAGAATATTTTTGATAAAATATAAAGTATTAAAAATTATATAGATTAAAAATATAAATCTCTTTCAATGCTACTATTTAATCTCATTCTTTATTTTGTGGACAACAAATTTCTATTAGTAGGAGAGAGATAAATAGTTAAAAGATAGCAAAGAAAAAGAAAAAAGAAAAAGATAAAAAAAATATATGAAAAAGTGTAAATTTTATTAATGATAACTAAAGAAGATAGTCATATTGACTAGTTAAATATAAACAGTGAAATTTATTTTTTATTTCACTTGTGAAAATAAAGAGTCAAATAAAAAATGGGTTGGAGTTAGATTTTGAAGTATTACTCTTTATAATAAAGAGAATTGTAAATATAAAAAGAGCATTGGATATGCTCTTAGACAATAAAAATTAAGTCTGATCTTAACCTAACTTTATCAAAACAAATAAAAATTATTTGGATGAATATGAATTATAAAATAAACATAAAATCTGAACAACTCATACTTAATAAATTTTAATATGGGTAGCATATTATTAATTCCATTTTGTATTGAAAATAGAGCAATTGATTCTTATTATAATGTTTCAATTTTACAATTGCATGTTTTCATAAATGATAGTATATCAATTGATGTTGCCAGGTTTTCATGCTCTCTTTTATGTGTTTATTGGCTTTCTCATGAATGCATTCACCATCCAAACAATTTATATTCACTTTGAGAAGAACAAATTAAAAGGGAATATTTTCCCACTAGTGCAACTTGTTGCTTAAAATGGTTAGGAATATCAAATCTCTTTATAAGCACAATTAGTGGACAATAACAATAGAAGCATTAGTGGTGTGGTCACTGCAGTTTGTATATTGAACTAAAATTATATGCCACCCATAATGTTCTTTGCAATCAAAATAGATAAGGATTGAATTATCATGTTGTTTTTTTATTTGTGGAATCAATTTAAATGAACCAATTCAATGGGAGAGGAATAATAAAATATATGACATTTTAACATAGGAAGCATATATTTTTTGAAACTAATATATATAATTACACTAAATATATATGCTGAAGGATTGAATTTATATGAGAAAATGATAGTATAGAAGAAAGATTTGTTTTTTAAGTACATTCGAACCCATAATCCTCGATTCTATAACTCAAATCGTAACCACTTGAACTAATTTTAAATGATAAATCATTAAATAGAGCTCGTATTAAGGATATACATTGTTAGCGGAATCCAATTATTATATGAAAAAAAACTTAATTAATGAATAATTTAGAGGTAGTCAATGCTTGATATTGATAGTTGATGTATGCTAAATTTACATATTAATTCAAACATAAATATATAGCATTTTAGGCCTAAGTGTACTTAATTGTCTACAAATTTATATTCTTTCGTTTTGTGTAGGGTGAATGAGAATGCATGAAATGTAGTTAAAAGTGATGAAAAAGACATGAAAAAGGAGTTTTCAAAATGGGCCTAAGTGACGGAAAGAAATGGAGGAAAAATCGACTTAAAATGTGCAACATTCGTCATCACACCCTACGGTCACGATCATGGTGAGAGGGTATGATCAAAGACCAAGCTTTACAATGGACCAGTAGTGGCTCACAATCATGTTGATGACAGTGACCAATTTGGGAAGGCCGTGATCGACTCACGATCATGGATCACAGCAGTGAACTTAACCGTGGGCATGCCTAAGAAAAACAACCGCGACCGTATTCTTAACCGTGGGCATGCCTAAGCACAACAACCACGGACGTGACTAAAACTCACTTATGGGTCGTGACTCCCAACACACCTTGGAGTTACGGCCGTGATAGTGATCGTGATGGCCTTCAGGAGAGAGAAAATCTGACAAAAATGACACAAAGTGTGGGGACCAAAGCATATTTAAGGGTAATTTTTGAAGGATGCTACTAGGGTTTGTAGGGGACCAAAGAAACTATAAATACTCCTCTTACACCCCATTTTTGGCAACTTTGGATACACACATTCAAGAAAGGAGAATTATTCTCTCACCAACTTTCAAGAAAGATTCAAGGCATTGAAGAGGAGAGATAAGATGATTGAAGAGGGTTTTCATCACCCATTGAGAGGAGTTTTATTCTTCCTTTCTATTTCTTTTTTCCTTATTTAGAATCATGTTTAGGTTTTATATTTCTTATTTATTGCCTTATTTTGTAAATGTGCTAGCTTAAATCCTAGTTAAGGTATTAGAGATGTAGACATTGGATTGATGTTGTTTTAATGAATGACTATTATGGGTATTTGTGTTTTTATTGTATCTATTGTTAATTGTGTTTTTATTCCTAGATTTATTGTTAGTGATGATTTTATGATTTGTTATTAATTGAATGATGTTTTTGACAAATCTAAGTAAAGAATCAATAGATGAAGCTTAGTTTAGGTCGATTTGCATAGAACTTGTATGGTTTATGATATAAATATACATATGCTTACAAGTTGTTCGATGAAATTCTTATATGAACCTAATATGTCTAACTTGGCTAGGTGAGGCCGAAAGGACCTTCCTAAGAAGTATATGTACAACTTAAGTGACATTGAGAGAGGTCTTGAGTAATTCATGTGGGGAGAACACTTACACTCATTTTCTTAAAAATCCAATTTCATTCATTAAGCGACTAGATTTTTGGTTTCATCTTGAAAGTCCTAACGTTTTTTTATCATTGAGTTATTTGTGTTTACTTTCTTGCTTGTCTTTATTTACTAAAACCCCAAAAACAACAATTGATGTTTTTTTTTTGTTTTTGCTTCCTATTTTGACCACAATTAGACATGTTCCTTGTGGAGACGATGCCCGAGGAATACTCATTAGATTTTTATTATTACAACTGATTCTTGTGCACTTGGAAGAATCTGATCAATAGTTTGCATGATTCTGAAACCGGAAACGAGTGGTGTCACATATGAAGACTTTGGCCCAAATGTTAAGCGCTTGCACATACCTTTTAATTGGTTGATTAGTTAGGAAGATTAATCAACCTAAGACAACACTAAATACACTTGGGACTTTAAACAAAAGAGAAACAGCTGTCATGTTCTTTCAATTTGACGTGGCTTAACCCCTCAAAAACTATAGCTTATACATATGTATACTACTCAGATACTTCCATGATTTTTTAAGTTAATAACTTTTGTTAAATAGTTGACAAAGTGACTCCAATGTTAAAAAAATTTACTCCGGGGGCTAATCCCCCGTTGTATGAACTCCGGTGTATTTGGATCAACGTACCGTGATCAATGGATGAATTTACGCCCTATACGGAAAACTCTTTCTATATCACCATACAACTTATTAATTTTTGTAATATACTCTTTACACAGTTACACATTAATACCTTCCCTTCGTCCATTAGTCGTGGCGAATAATCCGCTTTTAAGGGTTTTTTTTAGTGTCATAGAAAAAAATATATGAAGATTTAGGAATTTTTTCTTATCAAGGAACCAAGAATCGTGAGAGGACAGGATTTGTACAACAAAGAATTGATGTATGGTTTATTGTTGCCAATTCATCAATTGTAAGTGATATAATTGGTGTTTAAAAAAATATTTGGTGTTATTATGTGCACATTTCCACTTTGGAAACTGCAGATGTAGGGCATGATTAAGATGATTTTGTCCTGACAAAATATCCACTTTGTTCCATTAGCTGGACCACTTCCTTCTCCTCCAAAGTATGCTTGGAAGATATGGCAATGGATATTAGACATTAAATAGTAAAAATTAGGGTAAGAATATTTGTCAAACGTGTATTGAATCGTCTAATCGTATATTGGAGTCGTTTTGAACACTAACGATTGAGAAATTAATTTAGTAGAAGTAAATAAAATGATTCTTCAAAATAATAGGAATGTCTCAAGAAACAATTTCTTTTCAATCCATCCCATTATGCTTTCACATGAAATGAAAAATTGGTGATTACTTCATACATCAGTTGGAGAATCTGCCTTTGATTTACAAATCAACTTATGCTAGGAAGTATCTCTTTCCCACCCAATTAATATATTGATTATCATAATTTATTTCTATCGTTTTTTAAAATAAATCCCATGACAAATAATTGATCAGAAAAAAGGGCCTTGGCGGATAGGAATTTGGAATTCTCAATTACCAATATGGCTACTGCTGAAAATGACTTTTACCAGAGATTAATGAAAGAAAAATGGAAAAATATTTGCATGATCTCTAATAAAACGAATAATTGTTAGATTAAGTTATCTTTAAATAAGTTGTATACACTTCTAGTTGCTACTGCCCCTTCCATCATAATTATATTTAAGAGTCAATTATATAAAATAAAAATTAAAAAAAGGCCATTACTGATAACAATAATAATAATAATATAATGACCATGTCACTATAACCACTGATCACCAAATCTTATTCGCTTTAAATTTTATAAACAAATAAAAGAAAAAAAGATTTCTTAAAGTTAAACATAAATAATTAATAAAACAAAAAAAAGTGAAAATAGAAAAAAGAAAAGAAAAAAAGGGGCCAACTTTAGGCAAATAGAAGCAAGCATAATCCCCCATTTCAGTCATGATGATGATGAGTTTTTTTTTTTGAAATCATGATGATGATGAGTTTTGTTGTTGTATTCGGTGGAGCTTTACGCAATCCCATTATACCCACCCACCCATCTCTTCTTCTTCCTCCTTCCACTCTCCTCTAATTCTCCTCCATTTAATCTTTCTCTTCTATTAACGCTTTTTTTTCTCCGATTAAAACGGACCCAGTTCTTAGATCCGCTTTGTTTTTCATTAATTTAAGAGAAAATTAACAAAGACGAATCAAAGTTGCTGTCTTTTTGTGATAACCGACCTGAAACGTGGATAAAGGTGCCGTCTTTATCTGCTTTTCTTCATGGCTAACATCGGTAGCAGCGGAGTTAAAGGCCGTCGCCAACATCGGAGCCGGCGGAGTCATCACCCTCCTCCACCTCCTCCTGCCCCTCCCCAGCCTGAGATCACTGCCAACCGATATGTATTCGCCGCCGCTACGCCTTACCCATCTCAGTACCCGAACCCTAAGAATCCAAAGTATTAACCATTCCCGGGTTATTATCCCCACCGCCGCCGGTGATGCATTTGCCGGCCCAATACGGTCACCACCATCGGGTGGACCCCGTGGGGCATTGGGTCGGTGGGAGGTACCCTTGTGGG
>CAODLS011197904.1:0-19324 GCA_948243855.1 Flueggea neowawraea
TGGCGCATGTAAATTGCGGGAACTGCAGGATGCTGTTGATGTACCAATATGGAGCACGATCTGTGAAATGTGCTGTCTGCAATTTTGTCACCTCTGTTGGGGTATGTCTCAGTGGCCAACCCTCTTTTGCCCATTTTAGTTTTCTGTTGGTAAAAAAATTTATTGGCCGAATTTAGAAAAAAAAAATATTGGTTGATATATTCAAAGGGGAAAGTTGTCCACCACAAGCCTTTTTTTTTTCTTTTTTCTTATATTACCACAATATTAGATATCACTCAAGTCATCCTCATTTTAACTTAAAATGAAACTTGAGTAATGTTTGGTGTCTTGAATACAAATATTTTTAACTCTAGTGAATTTATTAAACTGTCTTATTATAATTCACTTTTCAAACTCTTTTCAAAGACAGTTTAATAAATTGTCATAGACAATTTTGTAAATTAACTTCAGTTGAGACAAGAAAAGTTGTCTCAACTCAAGACACACATATTTCTCTAATGAAACTCATTTCAAAAAAACAAAACCTTGAAATGAAGCTTTTCTTTTCTTGATTTCCTCAAATAAATTTGTTTGATAAGTTCCTTACGCATAAATTAATAATCTTATTTTGCTGGTAAAAAAATTAATGGTCATAATTTCTGTAAAAGAGAGAGAGAGAGAGAGAGAACTAATAATTTGGTTTTCAAAGAAATTTCTGGAAAATTTTTTAGTTCTTTGTTAAGTTATTCCATGATGCATTTTATGAAAGAGTCTTCCATTACCGCTATGGTTTCTGTTATGAACTATACAATGTAATTTGTTTGCTTTGCACTAAATGAAAGTGTCCTTGGAACCTAATCCACTAGCTTCAGATTTTGATCTAGTTAGTTTTAAACTACATATTCTATTTTTCGTTTCAAATATTTACAATAGTATATTTACATTTTCTAGTGCTAAGAAATCGAGAATAATTCTAGTAGGAATAATAAAATGACTTATCAAAAACTCATTCTATTGGAACTATTCATTAGAATGTCCACCTTTTGCTCTCTCTTTACATCATCTGGGTTAAATTTCCTGGTTTGATTGTGAAAGGAGATACCTTTTGTCATGTTAATAGTAACTTAAACTGCTTTTATCTTTAATGGCATGATGCAGGCCTCAACAAGCACGACAGAACAGAAGTTCAACACCTAAAGCATCTACTAGAGTTGAGTTTAATCGGTAATGAATTTTTCAATATGGTTTTGAATATTAAATCTCTCTCTAAGAGTGCTAGTAAAATGCACCCAATGAAGCACAGGGGACTTTCTCTCCAAGTCCCATGTATAGAGTAAACTCTTTTTTTAGCCATTTCCGGGACCTTTTTTGTTTTTTTGGCAAGAGACCTTCTTAGTTATGAATAAGCAGTTTTGGCATAGTGAAACATGTATGTGAATTATTATTGTACGAGAAGATTTTACAAAAGAAGAATTATGAGAGTGCATTTGGAATGAGAAAAATCATTGGGTAAGAAAGAAATAACTTTCATTTTCTCTTACTTTGGCTTTGTTGAAGGAAGTTGCTGCATATGTAGCATCAACTACACAAAAGATGCTTTATTAGTCTCAATACAAACCATTGGCTAAGGCTCATTTTTGATCTCATAAATAAATTTGATTGATTGAAATTCCACAAGGATCCCAATAAATAAAGTAACTATAATGATAAAATGTTAAAAAAAATCGAAGTTTTGATTCACATAATACTGTTAAATGTATAATATTTTGAATTGAATTTTATGTTTGATTTCGTCAGTTTAATATGCGATTGCCATTAATAGATGTGAAGAAGTTGACTATTTCATATAACTATGTTGGAGGACTTTTTCAGTTTTTAAATTAGTGTGTTACTTTCAAAAAAAAGAAAAGAAACATTAGTGTGTTTGATAATTTATATTTTTACTTGTATTTAATTTATGGAGGGTTGATTCGAACTAAATTGGAGTTTTCTAAAAAAGTAGAAATGGGATCGAAAATTGAACCACCATAGCAATTGAACAAATAGATGTGAAAGAACAGAAAAAAAAAAAAGAACTTATGAACACAAATAGCCGATATAGTCATTAACTTCAACCTCTCTTTTCTTTTAATTTATAACTTATTATTATTAAAATTAATTTCAATACTAAATAATCAAGAGTTGACTTTGGTGAAAGCAAATAAAAGATTAATAAAAAGACTTTTATAACTTTTTTTTTCTGAAACCTGTGGAACTTTTATGAATAAAGTTCATTTATTTATTGTCTACATGCATTGTCTTCAACAGTTAAAGAGTTGTTTCCTTACTTGAAACGTTTGGGTTCGATCTTTACTATGGGTGTATATTAAGGTAACATATCTACACCCAATTGTGTTGTTCCAAGACATAATGTGTTTAGTTTTAACTGACGTATAGACTTCACACCTGACATAATGTTCCATGTCTGAGCTTTAATGCGGCCTACGGGTTCTCCGTTTTGGATAAGAAAAAGTTTATTTATTTGTTTTATCAATTTCCAATAATCTTGACAGGGGTACACACGGTTCGGTTCAGTTTTGTCAACAAACCATCAATCGAACCAAATGGTTCGGTTTTACTCTCTGATCTATAGTAAAACTTTTGATTTGAACTTTCAGTTCGGTTTGGTTGGTTATTGATTCGGTTCGGTTGGTTAATCGGTTAAAATATAAGTAAAACTAGAGTTGATAAATAGTTTAGTTGGTTTATTTTAGGTTTGGTTTAATCGGTTTTGAATAGATGTATATGTAAAAACCAGCATAATGGTATAAAAAATATTAAGTTCGGTTTGGTTTGATTCGGTTTTTGAACAGATAAAACCTCAACCGAACCGAACTTTCGGTTTTGACAATTCATCATCTACATCCACCCAGTTGATTTCGGTTTCATTATCGATTCGATTTAAAATGGTTCGGTTCGATCAATTTTTTCGGTTCGGTCGGTTTTTTGTTCACCCCTAAATCTTGATACCATGATTGCTGTTATCCAGTTTGTCTTCCCCTTGTAACGTCTCTGTTGCAATGGTCCATCCTTGCAATACATTATCAGAGCATCTCAATCACCATACCTGGATCCCTCAAATAATAATGAAAAAAGATATAAATAACTTGACCCAAAAAAAAAATAGCATTTCAGCTCTTTATCATCTTATTCTCAAATGCTTAAAAACAAAATTCGCCAAGGAAAAAAAAATAATCCATGATTTGTTAATCTACAAAAATACCATCAGTTTAAATACATCTTTCCTATCTACGAGTGCAAAATGTGGCATTGAATTTGTCTCATTTTGGCTTCTTTTTATTAGGTCAACAATATAAATAAAATAAAAACAAAAAATCAGAAAATTGTAGAGAAGTGGATACTCTCATAGGCCGCAGTGAAGTGTGAAGAATATACCCTTACAAGATCCACCAACTCAGATTTCCAAGAATCTAAATTCTGTGTCTCAGCAAGTACAATCGTCTGTTTTCCACAAAAAATGTTCACCTCATCACATTTTGTTTTGTTGTGTTAAGTAGGCCTTAACCAGAGTGAAGTTTCAACTTCACCCTATCAAAAACGACATCACTACTATCGGACCACTTGTACAATTAGCTCATTATGAAGTAACAGTTTACTTTCAACTGAGCAATTAACGTACAACTAATTCAATTAAGCTAAGCTTTTCATGTGCATGATTTTTTTTAAACACCTAAAAGGACCATTTCGACACGTCACATGACGCCAGTGTGCTGATAACACAGTACACATAAAATTAAACTTACAAATTAATAAATTGCACAATAAAAAAAATAAAAAGACTAATACATTTTTTAAAAATCACAATATAGTGATTATATAATATGGCGTACTAACATACTGCAAACCAAGCACTCCAATTGTTTGTCAGTTGCATTAAAAAGGTTAGATTTGCATTTCACTTGCATAATTTCGAATATGAGAGTAACACTGTATTTGTTTTTATAGATGGTACATTATTATTTATGTATATTGTGATTCTAAGTAAAAGTATTAATCTTTTAATTTTTTTACTATATAATCTACCAAATTATTAATCTAAAATTTACATCTATTATTTGGTACGCAATTTATCATGCAATCTATCGAAACCAATCACCATTTATACTGTACGTTATATGATGTCAGCCGGTGGTCACTTTTACATCAAGAGATTAGATATCTGCCCTGCCCAGTCCAAAATTTCACTTCCAATGAGCTAGCTACAAAAGCAATGAAAAGGAGAACACAAACCATAAAATTAAGGGGGCCAGGCAACGGTTCGTACAGAACTAGTGTATTTGTACATGTATCCGATTGCTTAGTATAAACGAAGAAAATAATGCAACAAGTACAAATAAGCAACAGTTAATACGTTGAAAATCAAGATTTCTTTGTGGTCCTAAATTCTTTGGCCAAGGCCGGGCCGGAAGGTTTTTTCCAGCCTTGTCATATAGGCCGGGCTGGACCAGCCCTCGGGCTAAATTTTTTAATAAAAAATATTAATTTTCTATATATTCTTTATCAAAATATAATTTAACATATACTTTATTATATAAATTATATATTAATAAATACTAAACAACTCTTAAATTTATAACTGACATCATTTTGACTAATTTATAACAAATAATACATCAAATTAATATTAATATACTATATATTATATATATATAATATAAAAATATATATTATATATATGTGCGGGCCAGGCCGAGCCAGCTCAACGGACCAAAGCATAAACTCAGGCCTGACCCTATGTTATATAAAAAAATTACGGGCCGGGCCAGGCAGCAGGCCAAAAATTATAGGCCCAGCCCGACACTTTTTTCTGGCTGGGCCCTGACCGGCCCACGGGCTGGGCCAAAATGCCCAGCCCTAGACAAAAAGCAAAAATCAAGGCATCATTATCAAAATTGCTTGTGGTGTTCACACATAAAAATAACAATAATAATGTCAATTGTTGCAACAAATGGCACACAAAGCAACCTTGTCTGAGACATACATAAAAGATTAAATTGTCTGCATTAAGGATCCACATGGGCAGGAGTGATATTTTGTGCAGGATAAAGCCAATTCAGGTCTGAACAAGACATGCATTATTGAACCAAACAAAAATAAACAAGGCCAGGAATTTTCAGCTTGAAAACTGAAGATAAAAAGTTGGCTTAATGGCATGGAAAAAAGCCATCAAACATGACTTTGTATCCTTTCTGCATAATAACATTAAAATAATAAAACTGTAATTGCACAAATGGCTTCCATGACTTGTGTGTTGTGACTCTGGATTCACTTTCATGAGTCAGAAGTTTCTGTTGTCAGGGCGATCGGGATAAGCAGTAGTCTACTATTATCAGAAAATGGATGCAATTTTTCAAAAAAGAGTTTGAAATGTTACAATCATCATTTTTACACCAATTGTCACAGAATTTATGACTAAAATCAGAGTTCCAAATGTGGGTGATAAAATTCTGGCAAACTAAATGCCAATGGCCATGAACCTCAAGACAACATTAAATAAGCATGATATATCTTGCATTAAGAAACATTGTAGGAATTCCATGAGAAGTATGGGACATTTTTTACATAATAATCAATACGTATAAGACGATCAAAATAAAGAGCACAGGGAGGGGAGAAACTAATCTGATGCCAAAGTGTACTAATTCTCACATTGTTGATGAAAAATTCTACAGTTGCGGCATTGACTACTCATCAGCCATGGCTAACTCCAATGCGTAATCATCCCTATCCTGTTAAGATAAAACATTTACAAGTAAGATATCAACAAAAGGGAAATAAACATTTAAAGATTAGAACAACCTTTCAGGGATTGCTAGTAATTTCTCCTAAATTTTTTTACACCTAAAACTCTTCTTTCAATTATTTGTCTAAAAGTGTAAGTTTCAAAAAACAAAGAACTGAATAACTTACAATTGGCCCCCGTGCAAAATATCTTCCAAATTGAAGCCAATAAACCTGTACAAACCAATAATTTCATGTTTTCACTATGCATATAAGCAAAAAGAGTAAATTTGTAAATAAATTGGTAATACAACTCTGCTATTTCTGAGGAATTAGGAAGAGGCATCCAAATGCTCAATTATATTCAAAGCCATTTTCATACGTTCAATATCTTTCAAAAATTCCAAATACAGTTATTTCCTTCTCCATATTATAAATAAACATGTGTATTAATACACAAGAATTAATCTATGTCAATGATTTACCTCATCCTCATCTTGTGTTTCTACTTCAAGGTCAGAAGACGGGAAACCCACACATAGAAGTGCATACCCCTGAAGCAGAGATCAAGTATTGATTAGTTGATTTCACGAAGTGCAATATCACTGTGAACACAACTTTATAAACTGAGTGTTTTGCACATAAGAAACAAAATTTTCTTTCATTCCTAAGCTTTGGCTTAATTTATAAGTTCATCCTTTAGTTTCTAAATTTTAATTAGTTAATCCCTCGGCTTATCTCAATAAAAAAAATCCGAGTTCTGTAAGTGAGCCATCAATGATAATATTCAACTCCAATTTGACGCAGGATGGAGAGGAAAGGCGAAGCTAAAATACGATTTAGGTATTCTCCATCTTTTAGCTTCCATAATTTTTTTTTATTTGCCACGCAAAGGGAGGAAAAAAAAAATCTCAACATCATTCTCCGTCATTCACCTTTATATTAAAAACCCTTCATTATCCATGTCAACTTCTATCCAATCATAGCCTCACAGAGATAAAAATTTTAAAACCAAAATGCCACCCACCCACCTTCACACCCTCCCTCTTCTCCTGGCAGCACTACCATAGCCTCCAAATCCACTTGTACACACTCCCTTTTCCCCTGACAGCACTCCCATAGCCTACAGACCCACTTCCAAGGTCTCTCCGTCCTTTTTACTATGCTTTCCCTTCACAAACACCTCTTAACAAACCAACACCAAAACCCATCCACCTTCTCCCTCAAATTTCATATTCACTAATAACCTCCTCCAGAAACACCTTCTGCCCCACAAAACCCCCTCTTTCCCCTCGAATTCCAAATTACAAGTGGCCCTCTCTAACAACATTCTTTCCCCACAAAACCATATAGATCCACCTCCTCAAATTCTAGACTCCCTCCACATTTCCAATAGCACCCACTCCGGCCATGAAACCCCCACTACAAATCACCTCATTCCCCCAAAACCCAACATCATCCAGCAACACCTTATACCCCACAGATCCCCCAGACCCCATCTCCTTCAGCCTCTCAAAGCTTAACTCCTTTAGCAGTCCCTACCATCAGCAAAATTCTTTGCTCCACAAACCCGCCTCATCTGGCATCTCACCTACTCCGACTTCCCTTGAAGCATCTCACCAGCTATCGCCCATCATTCTTCTCTTTGAACAAAAATCACAGTCATCAAAATTAAGAAACAGAAAAAAAAGGAAAAATATAATTAGGGGTAACATAGCCTTTCCTCCTAATTTTTTGTAATAAAGTTTGAATAGAGTTAATGTAAGGTACTAACAGTAAGGATTTTAGAAACGCAAGGGCAAACTTGTTGATTAGGCCAAACCTTGTAGATGAAAAAGTTAATTACCCTAAAAGATATAATCCATGGTGTTCTGCAAAACTAAAAAGGATAGGTAATAAAAACATGCCTTTGATTTCAGTTCTGCAGATATCCCCAGAGCTTCTGGCTGTCTAATTTCTCCAGATTTTACACGTACTGCACAACTAGTACAACATCCTGAAAATTTAAATCTTTAAATGATATCATGTCTGATATAAATAATAGACTGCTGCTCCAGCGGCCCTGAATTTGACCAATTATCCACAAAAATAATTTTTTACCGGTGTGCATCATTACAAAAACTAAGACAGTCAAACTGATGGGCAATATCAATTACATACTAATTCCACAAGTTGCACCAGCATTAACAGTGTGGCAGGTCTAACTCATGCTAATTAAATCATAATAAACTCTATATTCAGCAGCTTAACAGTCCCAAAACTACCAAGCACAGAAAAAGAAAATATAAATAAAGTTTAAGCGCAGAAAACAAATACTAGTAGATTAGTCTGTTTAATTCTGGGTTTCATGGTGCTAAGGCATAAAAAGCACTCGAAACAGTTTTACATAACCCACTTTAATACTATTATAACAACATTTCATCTTTACAGATAGATAGGCTCAACTAAGCTATGTCACCCATTCAGTGAACCCAAATTTCACAAACAAATTGTTCAACCATTCAATATCTGTAACATCCTTCAGTAATTAATAAGCAAAAATTCTTCAACACGAGACATAAACAGAACACTGAAGACTTATGTGGCTAGATTATACAATGTGACAAGATTACATGATCAAAGAACAAATGGAACCACAATGTCGAATACAAAGTAAATCAAGCTTAGCCATGCCATGCCACAACGTGCATTAGTGAAAATTTTGCGAAAAAACAAAAATAAATTAAACACCTAAAACACGCAAATACATGTTATTATCAGTGAAAACTTCCTCTTTATCAATTTAAACTATTAAATATATCAACCTAATTAAGCAGTTCCAAAACGCGAACTAAATTAAACACCTAAAACACAAACAATGCCAAATATTATCTAATAGGAGAAATTAGAGAACAATACCGTGCCTGCAAGCAAACGGAAGCGTGATATTCTGTGATTCGGCAGTGTGTAATATGTACTGGTCCTGCACTTAATCAACAGCACTATAATTATCAAACTTCAATTAACAAAAATATTACGAAATAATAATTTATTCCTCAATTGAAAGAAAAACTTAACCAATTCATTACCTCTGGAACGACGAATTCGTGAACGACTCCGCGTTGCCTGTCGTGAACAGTGACTTTATGAGTGGGAATGGAAGAAGGTGAGTAGTCGCTGGCCACACTGGTCACTCCGGCCGAAGTGTTGAGCTCGGACGTCGTTTTGAATGAACGGTAGTTGAGGAAGCGGCGAGAAGTGCTGCATTTGGCAGATGAAGTTGACCGGTGAAGTGGCGGTTTCCGGTGGACGGAGAAGCATGAGTTGCATGACGAAACGATAAGATCCATTAGATTTTTCCACTGATCTCTCCTCTTTTGATCGGTCGTTTTGTTATTGAAAGATAATGAGCAAGGTGAGGATCTTCTACATGCGTCTCCACTGTGTTATATAGACCTCCACTTTTTTTTTTTAAATATTACAAACCTAGACGCCTGCTTTTTTAATAATAGTGTAGACACATAGGACGGATTTTTCTCTCTTTTTATTCGCCCTTTTCTAGTTTTGAGAGTCTCCTATGTTTTTCTTTATTTTCTTGTTGGCCCTTGTCGGGAAATCAACCCTTGTGATCAGTTTTTGGCGTCTTTGTCGCCAGAATGTAGATATTGGGTTATCTCTTCCATTTCTCTTAGTTTTAGCCCTTTTTACTGTCTCCGTCTATTGTTTCTTGTTCTGGCGACTGGTCTAGCTGCCATCGGTGTCCTAGACAAGTGGGGTCTTCAGATATGGGAGAGAATTGGTGTTTCTTGCGAGATTTTGTGCTTCGATCTTGCCGGAGACGTCTTCTTCTTCTTCTCCTCTGATTGTCACTGCTAGTTTAGGTGTGGTTGTATTTAGTGGCTATTGATTGTGTCGACTTTGGAGTCATTTATACTAAATTAAAATTTAGAATTTAATTTTTATCATACATCAAACTCATTTTGACAAATAAAAATATATTTAAAATATCTTGTAAAAATATTAAATTTTTAATTCACTAAAAAATTGACAAAGAATTTAATATATTTTCGTCAAAAATTATGATGCAAGAAATTAATCTTTTTGAGAAAAAGATAAATTTTAAAGGAGAAAAAAAATCTGATTTTTTAGAATATATTCAGTGGTATCTAAATATATTCAAATATTTTTAAATCACAATTTTTTTATATAAAATTCGATTTAATAAATTTTTGATATATTATTGTATTAAATTAAATTACTTTAAATTACAATTTTTAATATAATTTTTTCGATAGTATTCAAAAAATATCTAAATCTCAAATTTTTATATAATTTTTTATAATATTTATATAGTATTTAAATTTATTCAAATGTATTCAAATTTTAACTTTTATAAAAAATTTTAGTCTTCAAATATATCCAAATGTATCTATTCTTGCACAAAAATTAATATAATTCAAAAAAAATCCCAAAATACCTAAACAAACACAATTAAATCTTTCTCATTTTTAACACTAATAAAACAATTTTTCTGAAATTTCTTTAAAAACAATAATAAAATGGCTTTTTTGAAAATCTTTTTAAACATAGGGTTTTTTTTAAACCAAATTCACACAAAGAGGCAGTAGATAGGGTTTTTCCAACCCTAACTACCGCCCTCAGAACCGCCACTGCCCCTTGAGAACTGGATGTTGTCGCAAATCGACAAAGACAGAGGCAATATTTTGGCGACAACGAAGAATGAGACATCAGAAGAGAAGCGGCAACGACGATGAGCCGAATGAACCAGAAAAGAGAGAGAGAGAGTGTGTGTGCAAGGGGGAAATTCCATGAAGGCAGATTGGCAAAGCAGCGTCGAGACACGAAGAGAGAGCAACATCGATGAGAGAAGGCGAAGGTGAGAAAGCGACAGAGAAAGGAGGAGAAGAACCGACAGAAGAAGGAGGAGAAGAAGCAGCAAAGAAGAGAGACAGTCGAGAGAGAGAATCGGAGAAGAGAGAAGGAGCGGCAGCTACCATTGAGCTAAGGTTGATGTGATTGAGAGAGGATAGGGGAGGATGAGAGAGAAAGGAAAGTGCGAGAGAGGAGGAGAGAGAGAAATGATGAAATAAGAGGAAAATTGACTTTTATTTAATCCAATGTAGCATTTTTCAACTAAAGATTAAAAGTATGATATTTGAATAATTGAACACTAAAAATGTTAACATTTTAGTAATTAAGACACTAATATTTTTATTTATCAAAATCAAAATATTTATACTAATACCTAGCATAATTACCTCTTCTAATTATGGTGGGCTAACTTTGGGTTGTTGGTTTAGGAACAGGTCATGTTTATTTGGGTTCAACCAGGTTAGATTAGGTATAGACTTCTGAAGATGTATGATATGACCAAGTAGGATTTTTGTAAACCCAACAATTGTGTTTCATTTAACCGGACATCTTTGTTTCCAAATGTATTTGGCCCTTTCTTATTGTAATTCTGCTTTCAATCAATGAAATACTCCCCTATTTTGGGAGGGGTCTTTGTCTATTCCACTCTTCATGAACCTAACGAGGAGGTGAAACTTGGCACCACCTAAAACCGATTCAAGCTGCATGCATGCCATGTGGCAACCACCGTGGCATCCTCCCACAAATTTGTTCTTACATCCACTGCCATTACGCTCAAAGATCACTACTATATAACCAATCACCACTACTCAAAATTTTCCATTTACACAAAGCACAATATCATAAATGGTAGACACAATAAATATGCATTCTGCAAAAGAGAAAATCAGTAACATGGCCAGTGCTGCAAAAGAGCACATAACCATCTGCAGAGCTAAAGTTGAAGAGAAGGTACTTTTTTAACTCCTCAAATCATTATTCATGTCCTCCTTTTTCTGTGTTTTTCACTGCAAAAGAAAACATTTCAGGCAGAGAGAGCAGTGGCAAGAACACACGAAGATAAACAGATAGCAAAAGAACGGAGGAAGGCTAAAGATGCACGGGCAAAGATGGAGCTGCACCAGGCAAACGCCACTCATGCAGCTAGGAAATTGAGTGCCAAACGCACACCACCACCACCACCATCCTCTTACTGGCCAGAATTATCGGGCTACGGTGGACGCTACGCCATATGATGGGAATGAACCAATTGTTGGAACCTATCCTGCTAGCCGACCGGTCGGAACTGCCGCCACCCTGGCTGGAACCACTGCTCCTGCGTACCCGTTAGGAGGACACCCACCACACAAATATGTGTAGATGTCTGTTGATGTTTGCATAGTCTTCTGTGTTTGTGCAAGACCATGACATCTTGTTCTGAGACTTTGTTGTTGATATTTCAGATTCTGTAGCTCAGTTTTTACACATTACAGTCTCGAAATGGTCCACACCAAAGAATACGTATCAAGCTCTCAACTTTTTTACAATGTAAATTATCAAAATAGCGCATTTCTATTCAATCTACCTAAAACAAACACAAAATTAAATTTACCGAAAACAATGGAAAAACGTGAGTCACCAAGAAGCATTGCAACATAAAATATTAATAATACAATTGGATAAGGCAGGGTTCCACGGTTCACGCCACACTGAGAAAATGCAAGTCCATTGTTAAAGTATAAGCTGAATGAGGTAAAAGTAAACTTCAGGCTATGGACTCTGAAACAAATGAAACCCTGCCACCACCCTCAAATCCCAACTACAATCTTAAAAATGTTCAAGAATCATACCCATTGTAGTCTACCTTGATGTTCCACACCATGCTGGATTTTCCCATCATCGGATATTACCTGATTCCTAATCTTGGCTGGTCTTGTCCTGTACTTCACTTCAAATCTTGATACTGGCTTTTGTTGATCACCAATGGACGATGATGTGTCGGGTAAAACCTCATCAAGGAACTCATCTGCTACATCTCCATCTTCGTCTATTCTAAGATGCCTCGCGTACCATCTCAGACCCTGAACCAGGAAAAGATTAAAGTTAGTTTCCTAGCAATTGTATGATTTCATAGCAGTGCTTAATTTGAAAGCAATCCATTCTCTGTTTCTCTCCAAAAGCAGAAACCAATAACAGCAAATAAGTGATTGCACCAGAGATATAGCAAGGAGTACTAATAGGCAAATACTTTGAACAAATTGCTGCTCAACCTTCAACATGATACAGCTACAAGAGTATCTAAATGGTTTTCATAGTTATTGGAGTTTAATTTAATAGATAGAAAAAGTAACAAACTGTTGCAGCATATATCAATTTCTATTTTTAACAAAAAGCTTTTGCCAAAAAGATCATAGCTATTTTAGCAATTCTAGTGATTGACCTTACCACAAGGGGACATCTTAGGGGCTTTTTAGTTTTAGCATAACATCCATTACGTCACATAAGCATTTTACAAAAGTTTACGTGCAGACTAAAAGGATCTATATAATGTTTCAGCATGTGCACCGATTCTCAGATTTTTCAAGTCAAATCCAAAATTCCACAACTGCTCCGCCTTTTTTTTTCTTAGTTTAAGTGTAGGACAAACTGATAAAGTTCCAACTCCCAAACACACAATTCAAACAAGGAGAAAGAAAAAAGAGGCACCATAATCAGAATAAATAAAAAGAAAATAAAAAGAAAGAATTTTATCAAAAAATTTTATTGGCAAAAGAGGTTAAGACCAAGAGGTTATCACACTAAGCATTTATTAAGGTCCATCAAAAGGAAAGGTCAAAACATAATTGTATCAGCAATAACAATTCAGAAATCAGTCAGCAACTAATGAGATCTCTCAGCACATCAAAACTATATGTACCATCTTGGAATGGAATTTCTTTAGTCCTCCGTCAAAAATTCATAATGCCTGTCAAGAATGTCCCAAAAATCCATAATACCACTGTCTCCTCACTTAAAAAATAGTCCTCAAACCACCAGGGCATCTTTGGAGCAAGGCCATTGTCCTCCAAATAGATCATTGGCAAGCAACAAGGAGCATACAGTATAATAGATGATGAGATTCTGATATCACACTTCTCTTATGCTTCAAAGTGCAAAACAAAGATAAAATGTATTCTCATTATCGAACTTCAAGCAGTGAGATATCCACATCGCATAGCATTTATCTTGAATTATATTGGACAAGAAACCATGTCACAAACTCTTCCAAGGAAGAAATAGCATCACCAGCACAGAGATGCCTAAAGTAATACCTGATTTGCTCCTTTTAGCCAAAATGTAGCTGCCTCTTTCTACATTTATAATAAAATCCAACGGCTGGAAAATTATTGCTAATTCATGTGACTCAAACTTTAAAAATAGCATGGTATACTTCTAGAATTGCAGGAAAATATGCATATTTAGATCCCCCAAACGTCCACAATTGCAACTGCACATCTCCCCCTCCCAGAAATGAAAACCATATTCAATATCCTTCACCCCAGCACAAGACCAACAACTAATTTGGATGACCCACAGAAGAGCAGTTTGAAGGAATTGTAAATATCATTAAGATCTAATAGAAGTGAGCCCGCACTACGTTAATGAAATTAATATATGAACACCTGCCCCTCTTCCCATCACTGATAGAAAACACATACATCACTTCATATTGCAAAGCAGTCACACAGATCAAAGCAACCGAGCAGGGTTCACAACGTAAAGGATGCATAACATCAAAATAGCATGTAACATATTGCTAATCGCACAATCAAGCATGAAGGATTTTGGGCAAGAGATCGATGAATCAATACAAGAGGCACATTACTTTTACCCTCTCCATTAGACAGGACAGATTTAAATGGATCAAAAGATTCCACTTATAAGGTTGGTTGACTGAACGGAAACTGCCCAGACATATTCATTTGACAAATAACTTTAGTAGTTTAGCCATCCTGAAAATATTTCTCAATTTTGAAATGCTATCTAGCTATATAAAAGCTCCCTTACAGAAAACTTGAGCTTATTTACCACTCGAAAACTTTCTTGTCACAAGCACGGTACTCAACCACTCAAGCCAAGTTATTGACAAGAAACAAATTACGTCCGAACGTTAAAGTTAAAAGCCAATCCGGTAGTTAGCCCGCGAATCAAGGATCAGAGATTCGAATTGAACCATGAGGCCAAAAAGTACAAGCAATTAATCACTAGTTATTCTTACTTAATAGTGGATATCAACGATATTACCATTATCATATCATAGTTGTTGAATGGAAGTAAAAACAATTGATCATATCTCATTTGCACGAGCTTAAGCTTTCAGATCCATTAATTACTGAAAACAACAAAATTTCAGCATTACACAAATTCTAACCATCCGCATCTAACTTTAGCGAGCATCATACTCCCACAATAAGAAGTAAATAAATTATGGACAAACCTGGACGCCGCCGTCACGGGAGGAGCAGGGGGTGAGAACGGGGACGGGCGGGGGGCGGTCGACGGCGACCTGGACGGGGACACCGAAGCCTTTACGAGGAAGGCCAGTTTCTTGGAAATTGGAGGGGAAACGGACATTATCATGTTGTTGATGGTTATGGGTATTGTTGTGATTGTGATCATCAATCCCATCTTCTGGGTCTTTCACTACTTCGTCTTCTTTAGCAAATCCAAGAAACCCAGCTATTCTTCTGAAGAATCCCATCACATCCCACAACTTGGAAGCACCAATTAATGAATTAAGTAATAAATCTTTCAAGAAAAAGTGGATGGTTGTGATTGGAAACTCGGGGAAGAGTGGAGAGTGGAAATGGGAAATGGGTTTAGAGGGAAGGTGGGGAATTGTATTGTTTAGTTGCGTTTAGGTGGGATTGTATGAGATTGGGTTTCTTCGATTGCAGAAGTGGCGGTGGACTTGGGTTGTTGCTTGTCGTTGGTATCTGTTTAATGTTTTTACACAATTTGAGGTTAATATCAAATGAATAGACAACAATTTGAACAAAGACTACAATAAATCATAAAATTTGTGATTTTTTCTATTATTTTCCAAAGATCAAGAGCAAGCACAAAAATTAGAAAATTTCGTGCCAAAAATTATTATTAAACCTATTATATCTATATTATGTATTTTTTGTCGAGAATCTATATTTTATAGATTACCAAAAAAAAATTGTAACTTATATATTATATAAATCACAAGAAAAAACACAAATGTCCAATCAAATATTATCTTTTGTATTATGCAAATAATTATTACAAGATTATAAATGGTTAACTTAAATTACTACCTCTAATTAAAATTAGTAGAATTATTAATGTAAAAGGGCTACACACAACCCCTCATCACATTTGTTCCTTTTCGTAACATTCATCATCTCACTAGTGTGATTGCATTACGCATATAAGATGGATTCTGTTGTGGCATTTGTGTTTTACATTATATTTGCATGTTTGTTTTAAATTGAATATTAGGTTGTACTTTCAAAAACAAAAAGACAATTTTTCCTTTAATTACTTTGGACTTGTTTGGTAGGAGTAACATCTTTTGTATTTTGTGTAATTTTTGTAATAATTGATAATAACTACACAACAAAAAAAATAAAAATACAATACGTTTTTTAAAAAGATGTTAAATACATAAAATGTTAAATTATTGTCAAACAAACCCTTTATTTTTCCAAACTTCTCCTTTGCTCCTATTAACTCCTCCAATCAAAATAATTTTATAATGTTTCAATCTATTAATAGTGGATTAATGACAACCTAAAACAACCTATATTACAATGGTAGAAACGGCGTCATTTAGATCATTGTAACACAGCCCATTTATGTGCTAAAACCAGCATCGCTTGACAATTTTTGGTCAAAACCATATAAAACCACCTTAAATCCTCCCTTTCGCACCATCAAAGAACTACAAAGATCATTTTCTTCAATCTACCTTGAGTTCTAATTAACTTTTGCACCCGAATCTTTGAAGAATGTAAATTAAGTTCTAGAGCAAGAAAACGTTAATTTGATTAATCGTTGGAGCCTTCCTTTCTTCTGTCCATATTGCTCCAGAGGTAAGAAAAACCTTTCTTAGACTTGTTTAATCGATCGGATCTGATCAATACCATCTCCTAATTGCACTGGTTGCATTTTTGGCAAACCCCTCTATTCTTGTCCGTCCGGATTCGTAATTGAGATACAGAACACTTATATCAAACCTTAATGTGATGATATTATTATGTGTGATTATTAGTGATCATTATGTTGTTAGCACCGGTGCATATCAAGTTTGATCATTGCAATCAATGACAGCCAAAATTTCGCTAAAGTAGAATTGACCTTAGAAATGAAGAGGTGAGAAATAAAACAGAACACGTGAAGTCGGCAGAAATGAGTTTGTAGACAGCTGGTGGCATCGGGCAGGGTCTAACTCCGCCATTGATTGCAATAATCAATCATGTTTTCCAGAAAGTATGGAAGGTAATATTAATAGGAACATAAATAAAAGGACCAATCTGTTGGAAAATAAATCTTTTTTTTTTGCAAATTATCATGCTAAGGATCACTAAATAATGTCATCAATTACTAAAAAACATATTTTGCGGAAACGTCACCAGACATTTGCTGCATGTGAAAGAATAAGTCAAGTCAGCAACGTTAAACCCCTATAGCACAACTATTTGCAAACCACAACGATATTGATCTTTCCACCATGAGCAAGTAAAAATGAATCAAAACTTTAAAAAGATGAAAAAGAAAAACATCAAACAAGCAGCATTGGGTTATGTGAACAATGAAGGCTCGATCATTTGATGCAGAAGGTTCCGATTGCCTTTCAACGTGTCAGAGAGTTGGTAAATGATCTCATCTCTACCACCAAATACCGATGCCAGCGAATATGTCTCACGAAAGCATTTCCGCTTCTTTAACACCTAATCTCATATGAGCCTGTTTTGTAATATATCGAACCCATTCCACCGTGTTATATCCGCTCTTCTCCCATACCTGCAGAAAACCACCCAAGTTAGTGATGCACTTCTCAACCAAAAGAATGTTTTATTGCAATATTTTTGGATTACCTTGAGAAAACGGACACGTAGACTGGATGCTGTTAACATGGGTACCTGCCAAAGAAGATGACTCAGTCCGTGGTTGTTCTTAAAGAAGAAAGGAAGATTTTATATTCCTGTCCAATCTACTGGCTTCCGAATGAAATACAAGTCAACCACATAGGAGACTGTTACAACAATTCGAAAAGATGATGATATATCTAAAATTCATTTAGATCCCACTAAATCTTCTTCAATTTCCTGACTGGAATTGTATGTGACATCACTTTCCCGTTACCAAACTGGATAATATACTATTTTAGAAATAAGATAGAAGGTCAACAATCGGAAGGTGAATATTTTGTAAAAAAAATAGAAATTGAGTGACCACCTTAAAAAAATTAAAGTTCAATGACAATATTGGAAAATAAACTAAAGTTGATGAACACTTGTACAAGTATCCCAATGAGTTGAATTAAACTTGAGAACGATCTAAATCAGGTAACTGAGAAAAAAATATACAAAATATTACAGTACCTGGAACTCCATCTGAATAGGTGGCCTTGTCCATGATTTCTTCTCTGCCATTGTAGAAATCAACTCTATTTCTGCACTCAATGTTGGCTCAGTTTGTCCCGGAAATTTTCTTATCCTAGCATGAGAAGTTATATTTGAAAAACAGCATCAGGATTAAAGTATCGTGCTAGAAAAGAAACATTTTAGAATGTCAAGCAAAGACATTGTTGGAGCCAAGTGTTATTCTCTACTAATCCCTTGACATACAGCTAGTATTCGATGAGTGCAAATGTTTGACACTCCTAAAACAATAGTCTTACAACATCAGAAACTGAAGAAGAAGCTAAAATACTCACTTCCAAACCAAGCAATCAATTGAAGCATTGTATTTTGCTCGACCAGATGTCACTTGGAAACTTGTTTTAGCTGTTTGTTTGGGTACAGGAATTTTAATGACAACCCCAAGGGCAAACATTTTTGCACCAAAGACACTCTTTACCTGAAAAGTAGCATATGTAAGATACCTTCATAATTTGAAACATTTTTCACACAGCAATGCCTTAAAAATGTAGACTAATAAACCTTAACGTTCACTTCCATGCGTGTTCAACCAAGCTCCTTAATTGTTGGCAATACTCGGAAAGGAAGATTAACCCCCTCAGTTATACGATACCTAGTAAACAAGATTTAGAAAAATTAAGTTACAAAACATTTAAAAAACCTGTAGGGGCACCATTAAGCAATTAAACTGCAAATATAAATTTTAAAACCCATCTAATTTGTGCAGCGATCAATTTTTTTTTTTTTATATATGACCAAATATAGCGTCCAGTAATAAAATTGACATATTACCAACACTGGATCTGGATGGCCAGGCAATTAAATAACATCACAAAGTACAAACAAATTTGATAAGCATCTGAATCCATAATTATTATCATTAATTTGCCTTGTAAAAGAGGAAAGAGACAAAGGAAGCCAAATGGTCCAATGTTTAGATTAGCTACTGCAAATGATGAGTGATGGATTCCAGTACATGAAAATGAAAAGAAAAAGAAAAGACATTTAATAATGGTCCAGGGACACTTGATTAAAATAGAAAATTCTCTACAAAAAGTATG
>CAODLS011197961.1:0-15098 GCA_948243855.1 Flueggea neowawraea
ATTAATTAATTCACGGCTGCCACAATGTTTAAAGAAGAAAGTTTCAACCTACCTTGTGAAAGTATATGTTGATGCATTGTATTATAAAATGCAGGCAATGCCATATGCAAAAAAATACAAGATAAAAAAAAATCAACAGAAACGTCCAAAAGCAATATTTTCATAAAATAAAGAAAGACATCCAACACGAAATTATCAAAACTTCCTCAAAGTAGAGAGAGAAATTGACCAACATACCTTGAGAACCTATTATGTTGATGTATCTTAGCACAGAAACCAAACTGCAGTCACCATCAATCTGCCAAACAAGCACAAGTTTTTCACAAATGGGTATAGCATAAAAACATCTAATCGCAAAACCAAACCGTCAAAATGTCCTAAAAACAAAAAAGGAAATAAATAATTGCACAAAATAATGAAAAGAAAAAAAAAAGGAAACATCTTTATGGAACAAACCTTTTCAACTCGAGAATTCAAAAGGAAAATCATATGATCCTTCAAACATAAGGCTTAATATATGAAAAAAATCCCAAATTTTTTAAGGATTTGATTGAGGGAAATCAATGAAAGGGGTTGGGGGAATTTCAGAAGGTTCTTATTATTACAGGAAAGAAAAAGGGTAGATCTAAAAGAGAGAAAGAGGTGGGGGAAATGTGATTGGTTAATAATTTTTTGGGTTCTAAAGAAACAAGGGATTGTAATTATACAACAAATCTTGAGTTTAGGAATGAAACAGGATGATGGTTTTGGTGATTGATAAGAGCGCTCTTCTCCTGATCTGTACGTGGGCTTATTGGTATGGGTTGGATTGATTTTCACTTTTTTTAATTTATATATATATTTGTTGCCTTTTGAGGAGTTTGACTTTGATCTTCAACGAAACCACCATTCTTGCCTCATTTTTCTCATCTTTCTTTCTCATTTTTTTAGTAAATTAAATTAAATTGTAATTTTAAGAAATTAATTATTTATGCATTACAATTTACAGCCGTGAAAAAAAAGCCCTTGGAAGCTTTCCATTTGGGCTATTCTTTCTTGGAAGCTTCTAGAAGCAAAATTCCAAAAAAAATAAAACAAAAGTTTGGTTTTTCTAAGATCATCTTTAAACACAAACATTGAAATACAGTAAATTTATACCAAAATATAATAGTTATAGTAAAATTTACTACAATCATTTACTCTATTTTTAACACCAAATGAAATATTTCAAGTATATTCCTCTTCACACCACATTTTTTTATTATTTAACAACTTATGCCTATATTTAATTATTTCATTTATTCTTTCAACCAAAAAAATATTTTTTATATTTTTAATAACATATAAATATACACATAAATATTTTTGTAATATAATAATTAAAATAAAATAAATTTGGATAAAAATATATTTTTTATTTATTAAAATTTATAACTACATACACACATAAAAATTTTAACTGCATATTAAAAGTATAACATAATTGAAAAACACAATCACACATTCATCTCAACGATCCTCTAAATTGAAAAATTGTTCCCATAAATACTCAATTAAACTGTTGCATAAAATATAGTGAGCTTCTTTGTCCCTGATTTTTTTATGTCAAGCTACAAATTGTTGAAATCGAATATCTTCATCTTGAATTATTTCAACTGTTGGAGGTGTCATTTCTCTCGCTACTATAATTTGTGAGTTAAGATCACGTTCATCATTGACAATCATATTGTGCATGATAAAACACGTATACATTATGTCATGTAGCACACTCTTCCTCCAGAAACGTGTTAGGCCTGCAACAATTTCAAATCACGACTGTAGAACTCTAAATGCACGTTCAACATCTTTCCTACACACTTCTGTCTCATCGCAAAATACTTCTTCTTCGGTCCACGTGGTTCGTGAATCGTTTGCACAATAGTAGACCATTTGGGATATATGTTATTTGCTAAATAATATCTCATATCATATTCTTTTCCTCGTATGACATAATAAGCAGGAGGAGCAATTCCTTGAGCTAAGTTAGAGAACAAATGAGATGATTCCAGCACATTAATGTCGTTGTTGGTGCGCGACATACCAAAGTACGTGTGTCATATCCATAGATCATAATCGGCTACAGCTTCAAGAATAATGGTAGGTGATCGGTAACGATCTGCATATTGTCTAGCCCACTGCCAATGCATACAGTCTAGACTACCCAACATTCAAAGAAAACCTCGTTGCTCACCTATGTAGAGTAGCCTTGCAATATCATTTGCAGTAGGTGTTCGAAGATATCGCTCCACAAAAACCTTAACAACATCTCGACAAAATTTCTTTAAGCTTTCAAATGTTGTTGATTGGTTGATCTTGACATATTTGTTGGTAGCATCTGTTGGCAAATCATATGATATCATTCGAAATACAACTGTTACTTTTTGCAAGGTTGACAAACCAAGTCTACCAAGACCATCACATCTTTGATGAATATAACTATCATGACTTCGAACTGCTTCAGCGATCCAAAGAAATAAAGGTCGAGACATTCAAAACCTACAACGGAACATATTTTCATTGTACCGTGGATCCTTGGAAAAATAATCGTTCAACAAATTACGATCTGCTGCTTCACGATCGCGATTGATGATAACATGATCTGGGACAGAGCCTCTGCGAGTGGGTTGGTTGTTGAGTGGCACAAATTTCCACAATCATGTTGTTATTGTGTATGATCTGTTGTATTATTTGTTCCTTCATCACCACAAATTCATCTGAATCAGATGAAGATGGTGACAAAGATGAAGACGAACTTCCAGTTTGGAAATTAGGACCTCTTATATTGAAATTCATCACAATTATATTACATAATTTTATTTTCAAAAGTGAGAAGAAAGAAGTTTATAATTTTAGAAATAATCGTTGATGGTAATTACAGAAAATAAAATATAAGGTTCTGAAAAGATAAAACCAATGTTGTGCTCTGTTGCAACAAAAAATGCACAACAATTTGGTGCTCGTTTGCAACTAAAAATGCACAACAATTTGCACTGTTTACTACAAATTGTCGTGAGTACTCTAAATTTTAGATTTTATCGAATAAAACTAAATTTAATATTTTTAAAAATCAATTCATTTGTTCTTACCGGAAATTTTATTTGCTCTAACTAAGAATCGAATTCTTGATTCCATTAAAAAAATATTTTAAATTTATAAATAATTAATCTACTAAAAAACAGAACCACAACTTCTGAAATAAATGGCACACAAAAGTTAAATATTTACCCATAATTCATCATTTATGACAATTATTTTTGAGTCTGTAGTCTGTTTTATTTTTTGTTGGGTCCGGGGGTCATATGTTCTTCTATAAATTCGGTATTAGATAGTGCTTTATTTGTATCTCTTGATGTGGTGAGTTTTTGCTTTAGATGATTAGCTATAAATTATGTCGAAGGAGACTTTGCCGTTTCGAAGAAAAAAACGACGGGTTCTCTTGGGTTTCTTTCAAATCATATCATATACTGAATGGTCTATTTCTTCAGAGGATGCCTTACAACCACATGGTCCATTTACACAATTTTGTCTCTATAAATAAATTCAAAGCAGCCACTGGTGTGAAAATCCCACATGATTTCAAGTTTGAACTGAAAAGAAAGCAAAGCATCAGCTATTTTCAACCAAAAATAGGAGCCAGGTTGGAAGATTTTTTATCGACGTGAACAACAAAACAGAGCTTTACAGTACTCTTCTACCTAATTCGCAATCTTCTGCATAAACCAAATTCATTTTCATTGGAAATTTGCCTCAGCAACGAGTTCTAGAATACGGCTATCCATATTTATTTCTTATTTGTGATGAGAAAAATTCCAGAATGCAGCTTTGCATATTTATGTCCCTTTTTGCCAAAAATAAGTTCTTTTGATCCAGTCAACCTTGCAATGGTTTGAACTAATTCTTTATTTTTCTTTTACAATGAAAAGCCTTCACCCATCCTCACAGCTCCCAACTATATTCTTTCATTAAAATCTGATATGGCATAAAAATAAAGATCCACTAGTATACTTCTTAATAACAAGAATGTAACGACGAACGTTACATTCTTCATTAAAAAGAGACGTTACAAGGAGTTGGTTCCTCAACCCGTTGTTCTATAAATAGACATTGAAAACAACACATAAGGTATGATATATTATCCACTCCTACTGATACTTTGGCAAAATTACTATTAACTTGAGCATCAAAAACTCCCCCGGGGTCGAGGAGCATCCCAGCTTCTTTGTGTTCTGTGTTTTCAAGTTTCGAGGCAACATTCAAGTGTTTAAGTGTTTTAGTTTTCTTATTATTGTTTTTCATTTTCAGAGGCAACAACAATTGATGTCGTCTGTGAGAAAACTGAACGAAAAGCCTTGTTTGTATACACTCGAGAAATTCACCAACAACCACCCACTCATTTCATCATGGTGCAAACACCTTCAAACCAAGGTGGACATCCCGAGGAGAAAGCGAGGAGAGTTAGTGCTAGAGCAAGAGCCTCGAGAGCTGTCATCCCTACCATTCCACTTGCAGACTATGAAGCGTTTAAGAAGTAGAACGAGGATAACCATAAGGCTTTGAGCAAGACGACGACTTTGCTCAAGTATCTCATTCCTCACCCAACTCCTACCCGTGTTACACGCCTATGCCCAAAGTGCTCAGAATGGAGGAGTCTCGAAAAGGCGTGATGCTCCACAGCAAATTCATCACTGACATACACAAGTGCCTGAGCAGTTGAATCCTCCACCTCGCGAAGAGCGCTTCGATTTTTCTATTCCTGTTCCTGAGGCTCGGGTCGAGGCTAGAAGGGAAAACTACCAAGAGGTGGTGGACAATACATATGGAAGAGAGCCTAGGGTTCCTCAGAGAGAGGTTGAAACAGAGCCCCAATCCTCGATGAATGTTCGAGTAGCAGCATAAATGAAGAGGATGAACGAGTAAGTCCTCGGCAAAAGAGTAGCAGAAAGCAAAAGCTTCGTTCACTAAGAAGGTTACGGGGAAGTCGCTTCCTCCAAATTTCAAGATGTCCTCGTTGCCAACTTTATTAGGAAAGGAAGATCCGCATGAGCACGTGAAAAAATATGAGGCCAACATGATGCTTTATGGATGGGAAGATGCTATCATGTGTCATGCATTCCCGATCACGTTGAAGGATCATGTTCGTTCATGGTTCAATGGACTAAAAAAGGCATCTCTCTCAAGCTTCGATCAGTTGAAGAAGGAGTTTATTAACGCCTTCATCATTAACAACAAGCGTAAGAAAGACGCCACGTACTTGCTGAGCGTGAGACATAGCGAAAAGGAGGCCTTGCGGTAATATGTGGATAGGTTTAGGAATGCTACCCTCAATGTCCATGATCTACAACCCAGAGTGGCAGTGGTCGCAATGCTACAAGGGAAGCGATTGATCCAACTCCAAGAGTCATTGCCCCTAGACCAATCAAGGACTTTGGACTATCTCTTTGTTCGAGCCAACAAATACATACTTCAGGCTGAGGTCACGAAGATCGTGGGAACCAAAGATGATAAGAAAAAGAAGAAGAAGGAAAGAGAGACTCAATAGGAGCCGAGGAAGAAGAAGAAGGAGAAGTTGGAAGGCTCGTAAAATTCATCATTACGTCCCTACTCCACAAGGAGTAGGAAAAGGAGTAGATGATGTGATACTGGAGCGACCATTACTAAATGATATGAGAGCAGTGTTTTTGCCAACATATCTATTGATGAAGTTTCTAAATCCATAAGGAGTAAGAAAAATTTGAGAAGATCAACAAAAAGTTCACGCTTTCTATGTTCCCCATCAATAGGAAGGATACTTACTATTGCATCTCAGACATGGCGGTAGAAGCTGCAGAGGAAAGAGAGATGAAAGTGAAAAGAAAATCCAAACAGGTGGTACGAAATAAATATAAGTTACACATGTTAAATAATAATAAAAAATTTAATTAAGCAAGTTGCTTAAGGAGTGGATGTAGGCCCTCGGGCCGAACCACTATAAATCTTTGTGTGATTTTTTTCTTAAATTCTATCATGACATTTGCATCATGTCATTAGAATTTCTCATATGGTTGCATTTCAGAAGTATGAACTGTGCATACGCATTCAACAAGTGCACACGACGCTCAACGAGAATCGAAAATTAAAAATCGGAGTGGGTGATAACACATAGTGCCTAGAACTTGATAAAGGCGTATGAACCACTACTGTTAAATATGTGTATAGCTAAAGCAATGGCGAGTAGAAAACCTTCTTTAAAACAAGGTCTCGTCCAGAAAGCAAGCAATGCCAAAAATCACTAAGGCTTGTGACAAGTAAAACCCTAAGTGGCATTGTCATGAACGCATGCGACAATGTACTCGCTAAGACGTGTGGCAAGTAAAACCATAAGTGGTATTGTCATGAGCGCATACGATAATCGATCTATTTTGTCCTCAACAAGAAAATCAACTATTATTAGTATTAAGACTCCACCAAAATCACTTGCCCAAAAGTCATTTGGACATGTGATTGGGGAGCAACTATGTATATAAATTGTGCAGGAATAAATTGTGCAGAAAAAAAACACATGAACCGGCACATGAATAAGAGCAGCATATAAAATAATTGATTCTAGTAAAAGCTGAAACCTCGTCACGATCACCTAATGGAAATTCCTTGAACATCAACATGATGAAGTGGATCATCTTCACGAAGTGGAGTTGAAATGATGAACTTCCCAAGGAACTCCACTCGACAAGTTGGTGAACTTCCTGAGGAGACGAACTTCCTGATGAGATGAACTTTCTGAGGAGGTGGTGAACTCCGTAAGGTGAGGTCAAGATGTTAAACCTCACGAGGAAGTGAACTTCCTGAAGAGATGAACTTCCTAATGAGATGAACTTTCTGAGGAGATAACGAATTCCGCGAGGTGAGGTCAAGATGTTGAACCTCACGACGAAGTGAACTTCCTGAGGAGATGAACTTCTTGATGAGATGAACTTCCTGATGAGATGAACTTTCTGAGGAGATAGCGAATTCCGTGAGGTGAGGTCAAGATGTTGAACCTCACGAAGAAATGAACTTCATGAGGAGGTGAACTTCCTGAGGAGATGACGAACTCCGCAAGGTGAGATCAAGATGTCCGCAAGGTGAGATCAAGATGTTGAACCTCATGAGGAAGTGAACTTATTAAGGATATGAACTTCGTGAGGAGATGAACTTCTTGAGGATATGACGAACTCTGTGAAATGGGGTCAAGATATTGAGCTTCACTGGAAGATGAACTTCTTGAAGAGATAGTGAACTCCAAAAGATGGGGTCGAGATGTTGAACCTCACAAGAAAGTGAACTTTATGAGTGGACTCCGCAAGGCTAGTTGGTGATGAAGGACTATGCAAATTGGTGAGCTCGACGGGGCAAGTTGGTGAGCCCAACGAGGCCACGAACCACAAACCACGAGCCCTGAGCCACGAACCACCAAGGAATCACGGGCCCTCAAAAAGTAGCTCCTAAACACCCACGCAGTAGTGGGGGTGAAGTACTTCAAGAGGCAGGTCTTGAACACCTATACAGAAGTGCAGGTGAAGTGCTCCAAATGTGGCTCCTGAACACCTACGTGATGGTGAGAGTGATGAATAGTGTGCTTCCTGAATGCCTACTGGTGGTACGGATGATGAATAGTATGCTTCTTGAATGCCCACTGGTGATGCGGATGATGAATAGTGTGCTTCGTGAACACCTATTGGTATTGGGGATGAAGTCCTCCAAAAAGTGGTTCCTGAATACCCATGTGGTACTGGGGATGAAAACCTCCAAAATTCGTTCCTAAAAACCCACTCGATAGTAAGGGCGAGTCCTCTATGGTGCAGCTCCTGAACACCCACTCGATAGCAGGGGTGAAGTCCTCTAAGGTACAACTCCTGAATAATAACTCGGTAGCGAGGATGAATTCCTCTAACATCAACGACTGATCCACAACAGCAGTTTGGTTCTAATAGTAACAACAAGTTCTCTCGAACATCTGGTTTGGTTCTAACAGCAACAACAAGTCCTATGGAACATCTTGAACAGTGTGTTGCTACTCAAACAATGTGTCAATTTTTGAACACCTTGAAAAACGTGTTGACTCTCTAATATATTGATCGACATGTCAAAAGAGAAATGGCCTGCAAAATTTTTTTTTATGAAAAGTCAAGAATAAAAAAATGGAAGTAAAAACAAGGGGAAAAAAAAGAAGAGATGGCACGAACAAAACGAATGGCATGATATCACACGGTCAAACGATAGGAGACATAGCAGGTTGGCCGTTCAAGCGAACTACAAATCTTCTGGAAGCAAAAGCGGTGTGTCATCTATAAGTATTACATACGGAAGTTTATCCTCATGTTGGAGAATTTTTCCGGGGATGCCCTGGTTGAGTTTGTAGAACGGAAGCGAGTTAGAGTGAAGAGAGAAAATAACACTGCAATTTATAGTGGTTCGACCAACCATGCCTACGTCTACTACCTAAGTCTCATTTAGGTTTTTCACTATATCGGAGATTGATTAAGGTTCAATCCAACAAAGTCTTACACCAAGGTTGATTACGACTCAAACCTATAAAGCCAATAAGGTTGATTACGGCTCAAACCTCCAAAGCCAACAAGGTTGATTACGGATCATACCTCTAAGGCCATTAAGGTTGATTACGGCTCAAACCTCTAAGGTCATTACAATTTTATTTTCCATAGGTTCACAACCAACCTTCCCCACACTCTCAAAGTGTTTACAAAAACATTTACAAAAATGAAAGCTCTACACTAGAGTACATGTGTTGACACAATGCTCTTGATTTTCTCTCTAGCTTGAATTTGGTGTTTTGGGGGTGATGGAATGATAAAAACGTTTTAGCCTTGAAAGCATATGATCATCCATATTTTTCTGCCCTTCATTGATGTATTTATAGCTTCTCCAAGCCATTTGACCGTTGGTGTTGGAAAACTAGCCGTTGGAGACTGTTTCTGCCCATTGCAGCTGTCTGTGCCACTCTCACGTATGTTACCACAATATGATGTACGTTACCTGACTTTAGCTCCATCACACGTACGTTAACATTACTTGACATACGTTGATCATAGCCACATCTCTAGATGAGGTACATTGAATCTCCATGTTTTTCTGACCTTCCTTGATGTATTTATAGCTTCTCCAATCCATTTGACCGTTGGTGTTGAGAAACTAGCCGTTGGAGACTGTTCTGCCCATTGCAGCTATCTGTGCCACTCTCACATACGTTACCACAATATGACATACGTTACCTGACTTTAGCTCCATCACACGTACGTTAACATTACTTGACGTACGTTGATCATAGTCACATCTCCATATGACGTACGTTAAATCTCCTCTACGTACGTTGTGACTTCACTACGTACGTTGTGACTTCACTACGTACGTTGTGAATGTATGATGTACGTTGTTAAGGATCTAGTAGCCTCTTTTCCTTCTGAGCTCACGTCTATATACGTTGTACACTTGTCACGTACATTGCCCTTAACTGTGACATACGTTGTGACTCTATAACATACGTTGTGGATTCTTCGATGTACGTTGCACATTATAACGTACGTTGATTAGGTTGCAGTGGCTTGATTCGCAATTCCGAGCTTTCCAACGTGTTTTGCTTCAACTCAAATGTTTTTCACATCTTCAAAACACAAAATAAACTTAATGTTGATCACCCTTGATCCAACAATCTCCCCCTTTTTGATGATGTCAAAACTTTGAAGAATTTAAGCGCTTACATCAAGGCAACACAATTGATCAAGGATTTAATCCTTATCATGAGGTTAGGATTACACAATATCTTATCATATAAAAAAATAATCACTCCCCCTATCAAAAAAAATTTATGAAAATTTTTAAAATTTTCTTTTCTCCCCCTATTTGAAAACAATTTGCACATTGTTTGAAATATTTAAAAAAACTCATTTCTCCCTCTTTTGAAAATGATTTGTGCATAATTTCCAAACCTTGTTTTCTCCCCCTATTTAAAACAAAAAAAATCAATAAAAATGAGAGGAGTTGAAAAGATAATACCAAATTTAGCATCTCCATTAATGTAGGATCTTTGCTCCAAGGACGTTAAGCCTTCTAGAACGGAGACCCGCTCTGATACCACTTGTTGGAGAATTTTCCCGGGGATGCCTTGGTTAAGTTTGGAGAGCGGAAGCGAGTTGGAGTGAGGCGAGAAAAGTAACACCAAGATTTTTATAGTGGTTCGGTCAACCATGTGTTGGGAACTCTACGTGTGAACATATCATATATGGCAGCTGAAACAAGTAACAAACACGTAGAACATATCCAAGGAACAATAGCATGTAAAAAAATTAACAAAAATGAAAACATGCTAATAAATAAAACGTGTACGAATGGTTATCTCTAATCGCTTCGCACAATCGTCTCCTTGTTTTCACCAAAAGTAACAAGTTAAAACTTTACGTTTTAACCCCTTGAAGGATCTTTGGAACCTGGAGAAAACAAGAAATTATGGTGTGAAGAGTTGCTATTCGCGAACTCTCTCTACAGTTTCACACACGTAACCTATTGATTAGGTAGTGTGCTAGCACTCGAATGCTCTCAACTAAAGGGTTTAGTGTTTCGGATTTGTAAGGCTGAACAAAACAATTTTTCCACCTCTTAATGCCATGAATATCAGTATTTAATCACTCAAGGAACAATTTCTTATGTTCTAATAACAAAAGAGCCAAAAACACAATCAAACAAGCTAATTCCCTTAACAACAATGAACCAATTGTGCAAGAGAAAAGGGGAGAGAGTGTTCACGGTTTTCTTAGGTGTTTAGAAGAGTGAAAAAACTAAACTAATGAGAGTGTATGGCCAGCCCTTGAAGTGGTTAGAAGTGTAGGTGTTTGTGTCTAACACAAACATATCAAAAATGAGATTTGATGGAATTCAACTTCTTCACTTGTTTAATTCATCCAAAACTCTTTAACCATATCAAGTAATAATTAACACATGTTAAATTAAAATGTATGGCCAGATTTCACATCCTCAATTTGGGATTGAATGGGCTGGTCATTTAACTCACTTAAATAGCAACTCATTTAGCCCGGTCCGAAACACTCTCACGCACTTACGTTTACGCAACTCTTACGTAATTTTAAGTGAACCTTTATGAGAGATAAAATTCATTTAACCTAACCATATTACTTTGTGTGTGATCCTCCATCTAAAGTCGACAATGGGCCCGAAATGGGCTTTCGACCCATAAGTCGTAAGTGGACTCTAGCAAGTCATTGCGACTACCCGAATTAGATGAATTTGCACCGTTAGTGAAATATTGACCTATTCAACAATCTTATGTGATCATTTGCCTATTGATATCATGTCTAGCATGAGGCATGGAACATTTCACACTCATTTCCCACTAAGATATTTCTTGGTCTTTTAGTAGACTGATTAGGTCAAATGTGTAATAACTCTTATTACATCATCTGGGTGCGGCCGCACGCTACTCAGTCTCACTAACCAAGTGGCCAGTGATATCTCTCTCAATTAAGAGAGTGGCAATCCCCTTACTTCACTCATAGCTCCTCAGGTGCTTCATGGTATACCCAACCGCACTTATACTTGGTACTCGATTACGAGCTCATTAGACGTACATCAAAGCATACTAGGACTTACCTAGGTTCTATAGTGATTTCAGGTCTGAGAAATCAACTATAAGAATGTAATGAGATTCACTTATGACTTATAACCATGTAGTGAACTCATTTAAGTGGATCTATCCATACACTGTTCTTAACAAGTACTATGTCCTTGATCGACATCCCATGTCCTATGATCGGTAAAACTGCACCATCTCTCAAGGAACATACTAGTCTTAGGTTATTATCGTTCACACGATAATAATCGACTAGGGATATTTTGAATAGTATTTGTAAATATTCAAGTTTTAATGCCAAGTCACCACACTTGCATCATGAACCCACAAATATTCATGGATACTTTGTTAATTTATTTGCACAAGAAAATAAAAGAACAAATTATTGAGTTATATTATAAACTAATTGAAATACAATTTCTTGAAATTTCGGCATACACTAACAATATATTCACTCTTTGAAATGTCTATAAATAAGAGGTTATTCCTTTTATTTTAACTCTACAAAAGTGAAAGACTCAAGCATTCATTAAAGCACAAGGGAGAGCTGCCAAAACCAAGCTATCGATTGGCGCCCTTGTCGTTCTTCCATCCAACCAAGTGGAGATCGAGAACAAGTTATTAAGTCTCTCATTCTACCACCAGCTCAATCAAGAGGTTTTGTTTAAATCAAACTAAGGCCATGAAGGATTTTGTACTAGATTCGACAATAAAGTTAATTATTCCAAGTGCCTCTTAAAAAATTTTGATTTGTAATAATGCACCCTATAGTTTCTATATTATAATAACAAATTTTTTAAATTTTGATTTGTAAGAATGTCATTTTCAAAACTATAAATTTTAAAAATGTCAACTGAAGACTCCTTTAGAAACCCCTAAAGATTCTAGATACCTATGAAGACTTTCAGTAGAGATCTTTTGGAGCTATTGGAGATCTATAGAGATATAATCTGATATTTTTGTAAATTAGTTTTTGAGCTAATATTTTTGAAAATTAATTTTAGAAATTGTTATAAATGTGTGATTTTTTCTCGACAATAAGCTATGAAGCCCATTAAATGGTATATTTTTGAAGACAAAATCAAAGGACTATTTCAAAGATTTCAATAAATCAAGAAATCAACTCTTAGAGATTAGAAACCATTTCAACTAATATGTTTATATTTATTTTTTCTTGTCTTAATTTTAGGATTCAAAATTTGTGTACACAAGTAATATGTTTAACTGACTAATAAAGAGTAGTGAAACTCTATCAAATCACTAACTTGTTTATGAAAGTATTTCTTGGGGCAAAGATCTCAATCTTTCTTTTATTGTTTTGCAGGATTTTTTTCTCCAAGATTGCTTGAAGATAGAAATATTAAAACGTTAGGACCTTAACACTACAAATTATAAACATTGTGATAAATTGGTGTAAAAATAATGACATGCCCTTTCTTAATAAATTGAGAATAAAAATTATAATGAGCATTTCAATTTATATATTTGAACATGTGGCCAACCTTTACAATCAAAGTAATAGGACTAGGAGTAGACCCGGGAAAAAAAAAAAAGGCTCAGTCGGTTAAGTCTATAGTCGTTAATAGCTTGCGATGTAGACAAGTTCCAAACACTTACAAAACGTGGCGAGTTGCCAATGGTAGACCGTTTTATGCACTTGGTGATGTCGTTTTTAACAGCTCATAAGTCACCATCCACCGCTCAGTTTTGCTCTTTTGACTTAGAAATTAATGGAATCGTCAACCTGCCTGTCATAAGCCTGATTTTGTGTATTTAATTATTATTGCTTACACCTATATATTAAATGTCATATGTACCAACATAAACATGCATATATGTACGTAAATGTATAATTTTTTGATAAGTTATTTTCATTTGTTACCAATAGGAATTAAACTCACGATCTTTTGACGTTGAAGTTACTTTCAATGTTAATGCACTATAAGTTCATTTACTATATATATACTTAATATGTGGAGTCAAAGAAATAGAAACCTGGTGAAATCAAAAGCATTTTCATTTTAAGGGCAATCATTTAAAAATTTCTCTGTTATTTTGTTTTTCGGTTTTAGAAATTAATAATCTTATTTAGTTACACACTTCATTTTTTTAGTTAAATATAACTATTATAGCAAAAAGGTGATGTTGTTTTCATTCCATATTCAGTATTTATCTTTCTCATTAACTCTTTCTCATCACCATTTTCATATATATTTAGTTGTACACAAATAAAGTCAAGAACATCAAAATGTTCTTTAGACCGAAGGATTAAATAAGATATTATACTATAATTGAGGGACCTCTAAATAGTATTTCGTCATTCTAATTATGTTACTTGAATTTTTTATTTGTGCTTGATTAATCCAAGGATTCGGTTTGAAACGAGTGGCCGGTCGTTAAGAATAGAAGTCATACGAATTTTACGAGTCAAATTGGTGTATTCATTTATCCAAGAGGGTTGGTGGAGTTTAGTTTCCTTTTGAGTTGTATTTATTGTTGAACAATGGAATCCAGATATGAAATCGTGAAGTACTTTGTGTGTGGACTTTTTTTTAAATCTAAATTCAAATTAATTTATAAAATTTACCTCATTAGTTTACTAAAATGCACCTAAAAGTGAATTGATTGTGGCAAGAGCAAATAAAACCACTTATCAAGAAGAAAAGAGTGAATAACTAGCGATTGCCGATTGTTAACGTGGAATGATACAAACTCTTGTCCTCTTCATAGATTTCTCGACTTCGAATTTTAAGTGATTTGAAAGAAAGTAATATAGACCAATTTGACCAACCCCGATAGGAAAGAAGAATAAAAACAAAAGGGTTGCTAAGAAGTGGACGTGGAAATGATTAATTTAGAAGTTGTTGGTCTTATAGCTATACTTTTTGTTCAATTATGTTGTCCTTTAACTTGATATATCTAAGATTACATTAGTGCGATTCCGTCATTCACGGTGGCTTTGTCTGATATATATTCACTAATCAACAATCTTGTGCTAAGATGGGAACAAGCTCAACCTTATTATCTTTGCCAAACGTGGAAGCTGCTTTGTTGATCATAAGCAAGATTAAAGATTCCCAATTTTTTGTTAACTTTGAGCTTAACTTTCTACACCAATTGAAAACTACAATAGGCCTATCCACATCATTAAAATACATGATAATTCACATATTATTATGTAATGGTATCTGGTATCTCATAATCTTAATGAACAAGTTGAAACGATTACAACCTAGAAACTATGCTTGTTTTATGTTGGGTTTCTTATGAGTCTTTTAAGGTTATTAGTCCAATCAAAACAAAAGGAAACCACCCAAGAATATGCATGTACAAAACAGAAAGTTTGGTGTCAAGAAGTATACCTAACGTTGTGAGAAAAACCGAAACTTGTACCACCAAAGGAGCCGAACCAAAAGAACAAGCTTTTGATCCCTTTAAACCTTGTTAATGCTACTAAAGGACT
>CAODLS011197981.1:0-11663 GCA_948243855.1 Flueggea neowawraea
ATCCAGAACATGTCAATTTTTAGGATATGCATTAGTTTCTTGGTTTTCTAAAAAGCAAAATTGTATTTTGCTATCTACTGCCGAATCTGAATATGTAGTAGCGGGTAGTTATTGTACACAAATTTTTTGGATTAAACATCAATTGGAAGACTATGGTATCATGATTTCAAAAATTTCTATTAAATGTGATAATATTAGTGCTATCAATATTTCGAAAAATCCAATCCAACATTCTAGAACCAAGCATATAGACATTAGACATCATTTCATTCGTGATTATGTGTTGAATGTTGATATTGTGCTTGAGTTTGTTAGAACCAAAGACCAATTAGCGGATATTTTTACAAAACCTTTGGATGGTGAAAAATTTTCTTCAATTTGTAGAAGAATTGGAATGATTGAATTGAGTGTTTAAATGATTTATTTGTTTGATTCATTCGCATTCATTCACATTAAAATGATCCACAATTGTCCATGACTATATCTATTGTTGTGGTGACAATGTATTGATGATAGATATTTGAGGAAAATTGCAGAAATGGGCTGTGACAGTGGTTTACTCGAGTAAGATAAAGAGTTGTGCGAGTTACAAAACAGAACTGGGTCATCTGAGTATTTCTGGAGAAATTTAACAAGAGTAAAGCAAAGTATAACTCGAGTAGAATGGGGTTAGATAACTCGAGTAAGTATTTTTACACAACTCGAGTTAAACGTGGGTTGAATAACTCGAGTTGTACAGGGGTTATATAACTCGAGTAAGGCAGAGCATAACTCAAGTTAACGAAGGTCCAGATGTGTTCAAAACATGATTTCTAGAACAAACACCTCATTCTTTTCAAACTCAACCATTCATCTCTTTCCCTCTCTCCTTAACTCGAGTTGATCCTCGCCCAAATCAACCAAAACCCATCACTTTCCAAAAAATTTCGACCTCTCTCAACCTCATTTCATCTCTTCATTCCATCAAAATCACTTCAAAATCTCTGAAATCCTTCATTCGCCCCAACCAAACCCTAACTTCAGATTTTTTAAAAAATGGCACCACAAGCTAAAAGAAGGGTTAAGAAGACGGCTCAGAGGTATTTAGATCCCGTTCAAAGTTATTCGGACTTAACTACACCCTCTCCTCTTTTGGCACGCAAATATTCGCAAAAATCATAGCGGACAGCCGCTGGCCTTTCTGTCGGTCAGAGTTCTTCGGCTCCAACTGAGGGTCTGCCTCTTGATTCTCGTTTCATCTCTCCCACAACTCAAGAAGTTTATCACAAGGTAATCTCTAAGGAAAAACTACTGCCTACAATGATCTTTGATTATGAGACGTTGCGAGATGTTGTCTATGATTTAGAAGTTGTTTTTAGACCTATAGGAATGAGTGATTTCTTAGGTCATAAAGATGCTATATATGAGGACTTGGTGAGGGAATTTTATGCTAACATGGATGAAGTGAAATGACTTGCTGAACGGGGTATTGTTATTCGCACTAAAGTATGTGGTAGAGGAATTATTGTTTCGAAAAATCTTCTATGTAACTTGTTCAACATTCCGGAAGGTGGAGTTGTCCCAACCGGATTGTATCGTGTTGAGGAATATGTGGACAATAATGATGACGACATTGATGAATAAGCTGTCCTTGGAGAAGAGTTTCGACTCCAGAAAGTCATTGAGTATTTCAAATCCAGAGCTGTAGTAGAAGTTGGTCCTTTTGTTGATCTTGAAGCTATTGACTTTGAAGGCGATTTGCATATGATCCACTATGCAGTCAATAGAAGCATCACACCAAAGAATGACACTCAAAATCATGCGACGACTTTGGACATCAAGATTTTGTGGCATGTGGTTAAGCATAATCACGTCAATTTTTCAGCGCTAATCATCAAAAGAATGTGATACAAATGGCAGCAATTCTTCAAAAAGTTCTATGAAAAGAGTCAAAGGATGGATTACCGTATGCTACCATTATCACAAGAATTCTTGAATCTCAAAATATTGATGTGTCGGGATATGAGACAGATTCTTGGATTTACAACAAACCAACTTGGGAAAATCCAAAATGATCAAGACAAAAAATAGAGGTTGGATCTTTGGTGCTCATGTAAGACTTGACTCGGATGTTTTGGTTAATCCAAGAGATCGCACCCGTATTCCTCCTCCCATTGATCGCACACTTGGAGGATCTCGAAGTGGTCGAATGGGTACTAGTGGAGCTAGCTCATCTAGAGCTTCGATTAGTGTGGCTGAATTTCAAGCACTTGAAAAGAAAGTTAAAAAACTTGCTGAAACTCAAGCCAAACTTGTGGATGCGGTTGAATCAATTAAAGGTTTTGTGAGTGATATTTGGACGTGGATGAAAGAGGCTCGTTGTAACAACAACGATGTGGTTGCTTCTACCTCTACATTGCCACCACCACCGGCTCCATGATATAGCTAGGGCACTTAGATCAACATGCCATGTTCATTCATGCATTTTTCTTTTTGTTGCATTTTGTCTTGAACTTATGGATATTTCATTCGAAAATTTGTATGCCTATGCACTAACTCTCTTATATTTGGCTCTTTTGTAAGCCTAATCGGATGTTCAGTTGTTCAATCTATGAATGGATTATTAGTTGTTATTCCTCTCTTTATGAATGTTCATGATTATTGTTTATTCCCTTTTATGTGGATGACAAAAAGGGGGAGTAAAATGTGGTTTTCATTGATGAGTTTGATTACTTGATTGACCTTGATTAATGTGAAAATATTATAGGAAGGGGGAGTTTGAATTTGATTGATAAAATTGAGCTGCAAATATTTTATATCCTCTTGTTGAGATGTTAGAAAAATGTTATAGTAAGGGGGAGTTTGAATTTGATTTGCACTAATATTTGTGACAAGGGTAAAACCTTGATCAATCTTTAAAAATTGTTGTCTTTGATAGATGCATAAATTAAGGAGGAGTACCAAATTGTTTCATGTTTTGTCATCGTCAAAAAGGGGGAGATTATTGAAGCAAGGGTGGTTAACATTTTGATCAATTTATGTTTTGATGATGAACAAAATTAAGTTTGATATGTGGGCATTCGTTTAAGGCTAACTCGAGTTATATTGTTGTTCAACTAGAGTTATTGGTGTAACCATCACGTCTAGAAGTGAAGAAGAAAAATCAGACCATGAGGTGCAAATTTTCAACTCGAGTTATACAGGGGCTAGACTACTCGAGTTATATTAATGGTCAACTCGAGTTGTATATGTTCAACTCGAGTAAGACAACTTTCTGAGGCCAATGATCAAAAGCAACAACTCGAGTTATCAAGAAGCCAACTCGAGTTAATCAACAACCATACAACTCGAGTTATAACTATTACTAACTCGAGTTAAATATTCTGGGTTATTAGAGGCATAAATTCAACTCGAGTTAAATTGTCTACAACTCGAATTGATCAATGAAACAGGAAGCATGAGATTGAAGGCTAACTCAAGTTAGAAGTTCGTTAACTCGAGTTATCATTGAAGACAAAATGATTATACATAGGACTTACAAGATCAGAGTTCAAAAGTTAAGAGTTTGTGGTCCCAATGGTAACATCTATGGCTAACTCGAGTTAGAGTTTTGCCTACTCGAGTAAGAGGTCAAAACACGTGATGTTCATAAGAGCTAACTCGAGTTATATTCTTGTCTACTCAAGTTATATGGAGTGTCAGTGCATTAAATGTTATGGCTGCTCTATCTGACAACAACTCTAATCAATTCTCGAACGTCTCTTTCGACTTCCAAAGGTATAAATGCATCCAATAGACTTTAGAAACACTACAACAACAACTTGCAATCATCTAGCAACATCATCAAGTCTTCAATTGTTCTTATTGGCAAATTTTTCATATTCCTCTCAAGAGTGCTTTTACACTTGCAATTTCTTTCTTACTTGAGAGTGATAGATTACATTTTCGTTCTTCATTTCAAACAACAATCTTTGTATTAGAGAGTGAATAGTTTTCTTGTTTGTCTTGAAAACAAGGATTGTACTTGAGTGGTTTAATCTTGCACCTAAGCAATAGCGTGTAGAGGTTGTCTTCACCTATTGAAGAAGGAAGTTGATAGTGGATTCAAAATCTCAAGGGAAAACTTGAGGAGTGGACGTGGGCAAACAGACCTGAACCACTATAAACATTGGCTTTGATTTCTCCAATCCTTCTTTCTTTTCATTTATTGTTTGTGTGAATTGGTTTATTGCTCCTACTTTGTTTTTAACTCATATTGATTATTGTAAAACATTTTTAAATCAGTTTTAAAGTTAGAAATCCAATTCACCCCTCTTGGATTATCATTTCAGACCTACAGAGATGTATAAAACTAAGGTCTGTTTGTGATTGATTTTTTTTATGTTGCAATGTTGTTGTTCTTGATGTGGTTGTTTCTTGTTGTTCCAATGAAGTAAAACTTATTGTTCTCGAGGTCATGATTCTTGCTTCTGGGTGTGAGGAGGAAGAAGCAAGTGGAGAATCACAACTGTAGCTTGAAACTTGATGATTCTCGATTTATGGTGTTGAAGCAGGGGTTTATGGAAAGTGAATTGGAAAGACACAAGTTAGAGCATGTTCTGATTTAGGGTTGTTTTACTGAGGGATTTGATTTGAAACCTGATTTTGTTCTCAATTTTGTGTAAATGGGATTAGGGATTTCAGTTTCATTAGTTTCAAAATTCATCGGTTATGGATTCTTGATTCTTCATCTTCATGTGTCATGTAATTGTCATATAATCGAAAAATTTGTTTGTGTATAAGAACGTGTGGGTCTACTCTTTTTTTTTTTTAAGAATTGGATTGAATTCAATTGCTTTATTGCAAATAATCTATTTTTTGTTGTTGATATGGGTTTTAAGCAAGTGAACTATGAGGAACTCAAGAACATGTGTTTAAAATATACCAGAATTAATATGAAGAAGAAGTGATGTAGAAAAAAAAAGGATTTAGGGTTCACAGGTATTTTTATCTTTAAAATTTTATTCAAACAAAAAAATTGGACACGTCAACAACATACCAACGGAATACTAACAGACCATTGACGGAATGACTTAAATGCAACTTGTTTTTCACCTCAAGGATGTGTATGCAACATTCAAAAAAATATGATGATCTACCTACTAATTAGGGTATACTTCAGGCCCGAATATATATATATATATATATATGAGACTTGAGAGAGGAGAGAGAAGAGAGTTATATATATACTGGGTCGGGTCGGGTCGGGCCAGACAATACCTATTTTGCAAACCCATGTTCGGCTTGAAATTTTTATCGGCCATTTTGTCCAGCCCATCCCGACCATTCGGGCTAACGAACCAACCCCAAGCCCTGATATTAACAGGGTCGGGTTCGGGCCAACCCTAATTGTCAGTAATGATCAACTATACATGACATAAAACTCTATCGGTCTATTCAATCGAAATTGAGGTAACAATTGTCACGACCCGTTATCGGACCATGACCGGCTTACAAATTCGTCTAAACGGACACCCATTGTTGTGAATCACTTAAATCATCACCCAATCATTTTTATTTATAAAAATTATTAATCAATTTCACCAAATAATCAATAAATCATAAAACTCAAAGCTATTCTTCCAATTAAAATCCCTAATTACATAAATCTCATTCAATATCCTAAACCAATCACAAATCCATTCAAATCCATGTTTATTCCACCAAAATCAGTCAAGAACAAACTCAAATTCATCATAAATCCACCCCAGTATCCATCCAAAAATTTGCAAAATACTCATAAAATCAACCAAAAATGCAATTTTCACACAACTAAACAACACTCACCTCTCCTACACTACTCGTCATAATGCATCAAAATCCATCACCAATTCATCAAAAACAATTATGAAAATCAAACCTTAAACCGTCACCCATTCAAACCCAACAAAACCCATTTGTGTTTTCATAGAGAGAGATTTACCTTGATTTAATGCAAAGGAGTTGAAGAGAAAGCAGAGAGAAAATGAATGAGTGTGGATGTGTTTTTTTTAGATGTGAAAAATGAGTAGGGGAAATCGGGTTTTGTGGGTTTCGAAAAGGAAGCAAACAAAACACTCTGTTTAGTGCTTTTTTTTGTGGCTGCTGTTTTTTTTTATTAAAACCACTTTTGATAATTTTGAACAAATTTCAAAACTTGGCTTTGGTTTTGGAATGTATTGCGAGACAAATTTTTGTTTGATTTTTAAATCACATCAAAATTCAAATATTCAAGAATACCTCAAATTATAATACAAATTAAAATAATTGAAATATGATAAAACAATGGATTAAAGAAATATGAATTAACAATGAATTATAATAATAATATTTTTTTTTGAAAAAAACAAAATTAAATGGGGTAGTACATACTTAAGTCTAATCATACTCTAGTACTCAAATGCTGAAATCAGACTTAAGTCTCCAAATCTGAGCATAATCCTTAACTCAATAAACCACTCACGGAAAACCAACTATGACTCTACCAACGTTCCAGACTCTGGGTACCATGATTACAGACATGCAAAGGATGATACTGAAAATGCACATGCATAGACGGAAGGTACTGACTTACGAATCAACATAATAGAATAAGTGTGGGCATCTACGCCGCAACTCAGCAGAATGATGCCTCTATAGGACTTCCACTAACGCTCTATCAGAGGAAAAATTAAGTCTTAACTCAATTGACAGTAGTGACAAAGCATAGAACAAATCTGGGACAAATATCAGAATGTACAAGTATACAAGGAACATATTCTCAAAGGAACATATCTGAAATGCAAAAATTCATAGAGGAAAACTGAATGGGTAGCTCACATGGCCAATAATGTCAAACGAATTAAATGTACCTTGGCTCAACCTACTATCTCTACCTGTATCATCATGTCCTCCATTGGTCATATCTTAGAAAATACATGATCTCCCAAACTCTAACGATCTAGAACATTGGCTCTCAAATTTTATTTAATTATTACTCCCAATTTTTATACATATTTGATATTCAGATCCAAAGGCCTGAAACCACGCACAAACTCAACACTTGACACAGACTAAGCATCGAAATTTCTGCTAATCAATCAAACACACAAAGTAAAGAAAGCAACTTAAATAATATCTAGCAAAATCATCTCCATTTAAACTACAATCGTACTTCTAACTCGAATTGTAGCTACAGAACGCAAAGAACATGCAACATACCCAAATGTTACCAATGAAGGTAGCATCAATAACCCAAGAAAATTATTCACCTGATATCCAAATCCCATAGTCTCGTTAAATCAAATCCATAAGCTAGTCCAAATACATGTAATCAAATTCAAATCATATTCATACTTATAATCATTTTCGTATCACTTAAGTCAAACTATAAATTGAATCTAACTTCACTCCTGAAGTCTTGTCTGCAACTTCTCTATTATCTACATATTCACACGATTCGTCACTTAAACCTTATCATAAACATTTAACCTCAAACAAATGTTAACCCCTAAAACGATCACATCAAATTGGTACAAGTTCTCCAATCTTATAATCTAAATTGAATCTGAAATTTGTAAGTCAACCCGTAACGAACAATCAAATCTAAGTACTACAAATATTTATAATCATTTTACGCACTTCAGTCGAAGTACTAGTCAATCTAACCCCATTCCTCAAGTTTTGTACACAATTAATCTATTACCTTCAAGTTTACATAGTCCTTACAACAAACGTTCGACTCCAAACAAGATATCAATAACTGGAATAATTTTATCAACAATTGTCATTAATTGGATTGGCCTCATTTCCATTGATAATTATAATTGTGATTAAATGAAATAACCACTTGAATTTATCACCCATACAATAATCACATACCATTCTTATCCTTAGACTGTTTAACTAATACATCTAGTATCAACCTATATTTACCATATATAATATATAAATCTCATCGCATATCATGAAATTAATAAAACCAAGACATCTCTCTCTCTCAAATTCATTCCTTCATTAAAAAAAATGACCAGCTCCCAAATACTAACTACCAAATTCCTCTCATTATGCTATACTTATGTTTCTTTGCATTTCAAGTCCTAGATCATGGCCTAAATCGAACGTGTTCTAAACCAAACAGAATGTATCTTACCTCAAAACAAAAATGGTATTCGAATTATGCAGATACCTATCTTAACTATCACCTCAAGCATCCCCAAATTTATGTTCAATAGTATCTCCTTTGAATTTTTTGCTCAGACACAACACTCACATAAAAGCTCAAATTAGATTTATGTTCCATCCCTAGTGTTTCCTTCACAAATTATGGAGAGACTCCCACTCTAACTAAACTAAAAAACAACATGTCCCCCTTATCTGGATCATCATAAAAGATGTGCTGGAATATTCCTGCACCAATCCCTCGAGGAAAATTGGCATTCTTAGATGGACTGTCCTCCAAAACAACAATATCTTCTATATTGGCGGCAAAATCACCTCAACCAACTCAAGTATATCCCTCTGGGCCAAGAATCATTTTGTTGGCTTTCTCTAAGGCTTGGACTCACTCCACGGGTTGCCTCAAGGCTTGGGCTTGACTTGCAACTCATGGGCTCGACTCGGCCTATTAGGCTCGAGCAATATTTTAGTGTAAATAGGTACGATGCTCCTTCTTACAACAATGGGAAATAAACCAGGGTCTGATTAAATCTAATGTATACTAATGCATGGATAACATGCATAAAATAAACAAATGATGATTAATGTATACGAATGAAACAATAACGCTCATTAACTGAAGAGTCAAGGATCAATGAAGTAAACCAATCAATAACATGTGTTAGAGCAGTCTAGAAGGGCTAAACAATCTTAAATGCATTTGAAACATAATATTCTCACTCTCATCAATACTAAATGGTGCACAATTCGCGAAATCTCCAAACCCATATCTTATTATTATTTAACCCCCAATACCTTATATGAATCTACTCTGCACACATCAAGTTCTATCATAGTTTATAATATCATCTTTAGCATATAATAACCTCAAGATCACATTGTCACATGATTTCCTCCCTCAGAATTATAGACCATCAATTCTAAATTTCAATAGCATACCAAATCAATCACGTATCCGTTAACTACTTGGCGAAGATCATATAGTCTCTCAAACTATAGTCATACAAGTTCCTTTCTCTACTCTTATTATATCACACACTGACTTAAGCATACTAGATTCAAAATCTCCCAAGGTCAAACTAACTAAATATGTTACCATATTACGAATAAAATTGGGCATCCTATAATGATAATATTTATCATCTCCAAATATGTCATCCTCACTGGAATTAATGTCCATTGTCATTTGATTTATCAATATATAAAAAGGCATTTCATTTCATATCTATGAAATATTATATGTTTTATGAAGATAAAACCTCTATGAATAGTTTATTCTTACTTATGTCATCATGTCTGACTTGATAGTAAAACCATAAGGTAAAAGAAATACTATTCTAAACGTCGCTAATCGATTGTCATCATGGGAATAATAACAAACCACGATTAATATGTTGCTAAGTTGATAATCATGTTTTGCTGATTATGGATATGAGATATCACTTAGAACATAGATATATGTTAGGGAACATGTATTGGACTGACTCGCTATGAAAGCACTTCATGGATCTATGTCACAAGTTGCTTTCATACAGTGGTGATGTTTGAGTCCTCTGACTGAAACTCCCTATCGACTTCTATATGGGGAATCACATGTTTTGAATTAGTCAAACGTTATCCGTAACATGCTAAAAATAAAGACTATGATTTGATATGTCATGAATCTTGTAGATGAGTGATAGTGAGAGTGATGAATTTGTTCCTCTTATGAAGAATGATATCTTTAGGCCACTTGATGAGTAGGATTGATGGAATGTATGCATACTCAAATGAATTGATGAAAGGGTTTATCAATTTTATTTGTATATCAATCTACTTGGGATCAAAAAACACATTAAGCTACATAAGGTTGACATTTAGCTATGCCTTATACTTAATAGAGATATTGTGTGACAAAAGGACTAAATATCAATCTGTGAAATGTTAACTCGAATCATCGAATACCACTCAATTTTGGATTGTCATAATGTATTACTAGATACCGCTTATGGACTTTGGGCCCAAGTTTTGGGATAAGGCCCATTGTTATTTTCGAGTGGGCCTATTGGGTCACACACAAAAACGATTTGGATTGGTTCACACATATTCTCTCTCATGGTAATTAAATTATTAGTATGATTAATTTGGTTAATCATTAATAATTTAGGGTTTTATGATTTATATCACAAATAATATAATGGGTTTTTAATATTACCTCTTATAATGTTTTTCGGTATAAATTATGTGTGACATAATTTGGGCCCATGTAAATGATTAAGGGGGTAATTTGATTAGTGATAATGTATCAATTAATTAAAGCCCAAAACATTATTAGAGGGCCTTAAAAAATTCAGTTATCACTAAAAGGAGTAAAAGTTTGACTAAGTCTTACTTAATCCACTTGATTAAGGACACCTAATCTAGAAAGGATTTCTACCCCTTTTGAGACAAGGAATTCTAACCCTATTTTAATTAAGAATTTGACTGTGCTTATGTCTTAATTAAGAATTATTTTCTTGTGGGACAAGTTATACAATTCGGCTAGGGTTTTCTTGTGGTTTCAGTTTTCACACTCCTAATCGAATTAGGAGATCTCGTCCTTGTGGGACAAGGAGAAATTCGGTTGCCCTTATGTACACTCTAGGGTTTATTTTCTTCTATAAATAAGAAAGGGCCAAATTTTATTTCTCCTCTAAGGCTCAAGGCTGAATTAGTGTGTGCCACCAAAAAGAGGGAAAAACAGTATTTGTGTAAGAAAGAATAGAGATTCTCTATGCTAGTACACATTGTCATTCCAAGTGAGTTCGTTCATGTGGATACCTATAGACACGTTCGCGCAAAGGTAACGTGAAAGGAAGAGTTTTGAGTTTTATACTAAAAGCTATACCAACACTCCATTCAATCATACGCTCTAGCATTCCATTTTAAGGTAAAATATGCTAACCCTAATTGTGTATGTCGATATGCATGGATACTTGGTGGAATTCTAAATGTATTTTTTTTTGTTTTTGCTGCCATGCATGCTTATGAATGTCATAAACTTAGTTACGAATTCCAACAGTGGTATCAGAGCCGCTTGCATTATCGACATAACCGATTCTTTTATATGCAATATAATTGTATGCTTGTTTTTTTGAATTCGGCCATGCTATATTTTTTGTAATATTGTTGTTGAATTAATCATATGATTTGGGATTTAATTTATCAAGATAAAACTGGGTTTTATTTTTAATGGGCCGAATTTATATGATGAATTTGCAAAGGCTGTTAAGATTCACTTAGAAAGCCGACTAGGTTTTGTATATGCGGTTTTTGTAATAGGATTACAAATAATGAATTGAATCATAATTTGATTATGAAATTCAAGTATTAATGAGATTAATACAGATTAGGTTTTTTTTTTTAAAATTAGCAACTCATTTCATGAGCAATGCGAATTATAAACCTCTCTCACAACCGGCTTACGAAACCGCTTTACACATCGAACATTTAAATCAATGCAATTATTTGATTAATTGATTGATAATTTT
>CAODLS011198087.1:0-10176 GCA_948243855.1 Flueggea neowawraea
GACCACCACCGTCCCAAAATACTCTCTTTTGCGAGTCATGCAAATTCTTTTTTAATTTGCACTATGTTCAATGCAACATTATTTTACCTCATTCGTATATTTATAATAAATTACAAATAAAATGGGTATATACGTACTCGTGTATTTTCCAAATAATTGAAATCTAAATTCAATTATCTAAATGAGAACCACATTTGCACGTTTTAAAACTAATTATTTTAAAAATTAATTTCCAAAATAATTCTTGGCAGAAAAATGCAATTCCTCATAATTTTTTAGCATTACTTATAAACCAAAAAATTGGGAAAAATAGTTCAAGAACTCAAAAATTATGACAAAAATTCCTCAAAAATCCAAAAATAATTCTGCCAAAAAAATACAAAAAATGGCGGTCGGTACACATGTCACGCGCCAACAAGTGCCGCCCAATTCATTCCCACCGGCGTCCACGAAAAATGGTGGTTGGTACACGTGTCACGCGCAGACATGCGCCGCCCAGTTCACTTCCACGGGAGTCCACGCGCCTTCACGAGCTACACGCCCGGTTGCACGGTGCCGCCACGTGTCGCAATCGTGTGGTGACACATGTCGATAAGTCACGTGTTGCTTTCTTAATGGCCCAAGTCAACCAATACGCACGCCAAATGTCACAATGACATGTCTGACACGTGACACATATGTCACGTGTCACCATATCAATGGTTAAACGTGATGACGTGTCAGACCAGTCAGTATGCCACATGTCACATACAGATATCTTTACGTGTTGGAGTAACATGCTGCCACGTGTTAAACGCCATATACGTCCACGTGTCGACGCCATATACGTCCACGTGTCGACGTTGAAGGAAGTCACTTGTCGTGACTGCACATAGCCACGTTTTACACAGTCAACTTTGACTGTTTGACCTTTTGTCACGTGACGAAATGTGATTGGTCCGTGTGTCTTTTTCGGATCCTTCTTGATCATTCTACCGCTGCCACGTGTCACTATCCGAGTGATCCTCGTGTAACCAATAGAAACGTGTCATGCCATCATTCCTTATCAGATGAATAAATTCATTTAGGTATCCTCACTCAGTATTTTTCGATCGAGTTTTCGTCGATTTGACGACCTTTTCGATGGAATTTCGCTACGAAATTTTGGCAGGTAACATTTTCAAAGTCGCTGATCTTAAATATTTTGTCAGAATTTTGACAGACGGACTCGAACAAAAAACGACGTTCGAGACGAAAATTTGAATACCAAAAAATCACAGTATGCATCCTAGACAGAGACCAACAATATTTTTGAAACATATTCAAAAAACTCGTGTTGGCTCTGTTGCCAATGAATGAATCCTATATCGGTTTAACTAATAAACAGTATAATAAATAGGTTCGATTTACTAACATAGATTCCAACGGAAGCTTGCAGCGGAGCAAGATTAGTTCTATGTTGGTCTTGCGAGCAAACCACAGTTGAAATGTCAACGGGAGTGCTCGACTGTTTTGCAGTCTAGATGTCACACGTGATCTGTGTAGGACTCGGGACAGGAGGCCGAACCTCTCTCTCTCCCGGTTGAGAGCTCTCTCTCTCTCTCTCTTTTTGTGTGTGTTGGTGTTGAATGAGAGGAAGGAGCAAAGCTCCTTATATAAACCTCTAATGGGCTAACGGGCCTAATGAGTCCAACCGGCCCATTTCATCCCTAACTCAATTGGGCTTGTCAATTGGCTTCAGTTCACGTCCCGGTTCATACTTTGACTAACCGAGTTTGATTCTCCTTACTTGGGCTTTCCAATTGGTCTCGGTCCACAGTCTCGTCTCACACCTTTACCAACCGAGTTTAGTTCACCCATCATGCGGGAACCGCATTTTCCAACAATCACTATATTGAATCAAACACACGCAATAAATTCGGTAATGGCCGGTAACTACAACACAATAGTATTAATCGTAGCCATGTCCACGCCATAATTCATCAGCTTTAAAGCTTAAACTAATATTTGGCCGGTTGGTCCCAGATTTGGTCAATTTATCCGATCCCCCAATAATTTTAGATTATTTCTTCAAGAGTTATGTCTCCCACGATTCTATTCTAAAATTAATTAATTTGAATACTTATCTATATATATATAACACAAGAATTTATGTGGTTGTAATTTGCGAAGGTGACCTATATGTTCATAAATATAACGAGCGATCTTATTCTGTGAGAAATTAGTCATATAGAGTAGTCCGTTATAAAAACTTCGGAATCACATAAACCCATTGACTTTTAAACTTATTAAGATTTCTCCGATCTCGGATAGACTTTAGGAAAATTTTCCTTTCGGGTTTAACTCCCAGATATGTTAGACCAACTCATAGATCGGAGCAGATCACAAAAAAAAATCAAAACAGTAAGCACTTAATAAAGAATTTATTTAATTAATTTATAGATAATCTGAAGTGGTACTCATATAATTCGTAATGGTAAACGAAATGACAGGATTATTATCTATTCATCATGTCACAATCAACGCAAACCATGCTCTTTAATTGTTTCTCTATAAAGCTAGTTTGTACCCTGTTTTTAGTCAATAAAGCTTGTCTGTACTCTCTTTTTTTTCTTTTTTTTATATTTGCCTGCAAAGCCAGTCTGACTTTCGATCGTATATTCGTTGTCTCCTTTCGGAATCGGTTACTCATGCATTGACAAGAAAAAAAAAATTTGTTACTCGTGGCGTCCGTGGTTGCTTGATTGTCTCTATATCGATTTTGCGCCAATAAAATATGCCGACAATGCAATTTGTTGCTTCCAATGATGCAATAATACAGTTGGTATATCTGTATTAATTAGTAATTTTGAAAGGAATGATAAGCAATCTTAGCTGAATCAATTACGAGGCAATTGATGTAAAAAAGTTACTAGTTTCATCGTGTTCTTAATTAATTGATGAAAAAATTGAGTTTTTAGCAAATCATGAACTGTTTATCTTTCATATATTTAACGAACATATTATGTATTTTAGTATTTGACATGATTTAACTCCAAAGTTAAAAAAAAAAAAAGAAGCGTGATACTTTCTCTCTTTCGTCATTATACAATATGCAAAATTTATTTATACTATTTGTTACTTCATTCACCGTAATAAATTAAGCCCTTAATGTTTTTAAGAAATCACTCTTGCTGATGAATTAAGAAAAAAAAAGGAATTTAATGCATATTATCGAATATTTATAAATTCAAAAGCCATCAAAGACAGCTGTGGTGAAATTAATTATTGGTTATTGATGGTGAAGTTTCGTTGGGATTTGAAAACCAACTCAGCTGGCACATGACTTACTCTTACGCTTCCTTCTAAAATAACCAAGGATTTGGTATAACATTGCTGTCAAAGAAATTATAAATGTAAACATACCTAAGTACTTCACGAGTTAACTACATTCTATTTATTACCATTTTATTATTTAATTAGGCATTTATTTCTTGTTGTGTTTTCTCTGAAAGGGAATATATCATCCCATCAAGTGTCACGATTAGAACAGGCGGTGGTCACAATAGTATTGTCAGTTCTTATTTCATAGGGCGTGTGCAACCGACGCCAAAATGCAGTAGGTTTTCTTCTCCAATGCTGCAATTTGTTGTAAAATACTGTAACGACCCATATGTAGGGCGCTACAGTATTTATTGTATTTATTGTATTTATTTTTTTAACTTGTTTTAACTTTTTTGTCTTTTTTTTTTATTTTTGATTGTAATATTAGAATATTAATTTATGTTTTGATAGTTTTAGTTTATGGTATATTTATATTTTTTTTATCAATGTATTCATTAAATGAAAATTAAATTCAATCAATAATTTAATTTGTTTAAAAATTATAACTAAAATAAAACTAAATATGAGAAATTTTTTCAAAAGATTGCACAAAACACATAAATACATTCCTAACAATTTAATTTAACATCAATGAAAATATTCTTTCATAATAAAATTTTGTAGTTTTAATATGTAGTTACAACTTTTAATGTTTGTATGTAGTTAAAACTTTTATTAAATTAAAAATATATTTTTATCCAAATTTATTTTATTTTGATTTTATATTACAAAAATATTTATGTTGTAGATTTATATGGTATTAAATTATCATAATATATTTTTGGTAGAAAAAATAAGTGAAATAATTAAATATAGATGTAAGTTGTTAAATAATAATAAAAAAGAGATGTGGGGAGGAATATGTTTAGAATATTCTATTTAGTGTTAAAAATAGAATAGGTGATTGGAAAACTTTTACTATAACTACCGCATTTTAGTGTAAATATACTGCATTTTGATATTTATATTTAGAGATGGGTTTAGGAAACATATAATAAGCGTCATCCAAATCCCAATAGACTTGAAAATAAAAGGCGTACTAATTTTTGGGTCAAAATTCAATAAAAAAGAAGAAGCATTTTTCTCGGCTTGATGTCAACTTCTTAATTAACGAAATGCATTTTATGAAGTTAATAAAACTTTATGATCCTGTCCCTCCAACTAGTTGCGGGGTCGCAAATTTCAAATTAAGCCCACACTCACAGAATAAATAAAAATTTAAAATTTCTACATTATTAAAAAGTAAGCGCATGCTAAACTTCAGATTCTATAAATATAATCTAAGTGATCAACTGATAAACCTATGCAATTTAAAGACGTCTTTATTTTATGAATTTGTTGTGAATATTCAAACAGATGAAATAAGAAAAAATTATATTTAAAACGAGACTTAATCAACTTCTATATTTAAAAACACTTCTATCTGACTACCAAAAAAAGTCGTATTTAGCTATTTGATTTTGTGTGTGTATATATATTACTTATCATATTATCTTAATTTTTTAAATAAATAAACTATACTTTATGACTTCTAGAAATTAGTTTAATAATTATATCAAGCTTGTCACTATTGATTGCACTCACATGATTATTATTTTGACAATTTGTCACTAAATATATCACTATATCGAAGAAAGCTTGATACATACACCTTAAAAATTTTCCGTGATGTCCTTTTTTACAGTCGCAAGGAAACTCTTTGGTCTTCAAAGTTGCATCAAGAGTAAGTATATTTTGGTGAGACATTACTTTGTTGAAATAACTAGGTTATGCTGTCTTCTTCAATTGGGAAATAAGTTCCCACCAACGATATGTTCTCCCTCCCGCCACACACACACAAAAAAAAAAATCTGAGCAACATGTGACAAAATGAGGTAGTCAAAAAAAAATTAATTGGTACCAATAAACTTATGATTTATGACACTAAAAACAAAATTTCAATATCTAATAGTAACTTGTGGACAGCAAGACTGAATAGGTCGTCCATTGCGTAAACTGAAGTTCCTGATACAAAACAAGCTAATTAAGATAAAATTAAGCTCAAGATAAGTCCAATTGTTTCGCTTTAGTACATAAAGATAGTCCAGTATGTTTTTGTTCTTCATAACAAAGGTGTTAGCTATAACAGAGACGTAAGGCTTGACAATTTTTTTCTTAACAACATGTGCATGGACAGAACCCCAAATTGTATCTTTTTAGCAATTTAGTCAATACTAGGTAAAGTTTTGAGTATTATAACAAAGGCCTCGGTAATTTTCTTATTGAATCCAAAATTAAATAATTTTCCATTTCCTATCAGGATACGGCAAAATATTTTAAAATATTGTCATATGGTGTCGTTCCTTTTTGTTTTCCTTAATCCTACTTTTATAGGCAACATACTGTTCATTATCAATACTGGAACTCTAATTTGTTAGTTGGGTTTGGTGCGTCTTTTCATTGTTTAACCATACAAAGGGTGATGGCTCATGGCAAGCATTAGCCATTTAACAAATTAAAGCCCAAAAATTAGGCCGATGTAGTATATAATCAAACTTTCGATCATTGAATTTGAATATGTAGGCCGATATAATTTATATTTTAAATTTTTGCATAAATTTCTTTAATAATGATATGTGTTGCAAGTATTTGACGAATTCGGCTTTTCCTCTTTGGTTATTTTGGCAAAACCAATAAAATAGCAATGAATTCGACCATTAAAAAGAAAAGCAATAACAAACAAATAAATGCATGGAAATCAAGAATTGACTATGATGATAATGATTGGGAGTAGAAAATAGTACTATTATGTCATCGCATGTTCGGCAGAGACCTGAAAGTTAGGACTTATGACCTCAAGGCATATGGATAATTATTGCATGCAATTGTTGACCACCATCTCACAATGTCCACTCTTACGAATGATATAAGCCTAATCTCGGATCGATTTTCAAATCTCTCTCTGAAATAAGGACAAAAATAATTAGTTATAGAATTCGACTAGTCCTTAATTTGGTCATTTAGCATTTGGTTTACCTGTAATTAAAAAAATAAAATTTCAAATCAATCTCAATTATTTTGATAAGATTTTAAAAAATATTGAATAATCAGATTGCAGAGGCAGATACATTCTTTCCGTGACAGTTCGTATTTCGCTGGTAAACGTGTCTTATAATTTATGTGTCTTATCATTTACATATTTTTGTACATTTGTATATATAAGTATAACAAAAATAAAAATTATATCAAACTTATCATAACATAATTGTATACTTAATACTTCATCCGTTCCAATTTGATATGCATCAACTACTTTTTAGAGAAATTAAGAAATATTAATTTTAGTAAATAAATTCATTTAATTTTATAAATTTTTTCATTTATACGCTTTGACTGATTATATTGATAATTAATGAATTATTTGAAAGGAAAAATTAAATAAGAATAAACTTGTAACATTGTTAATAATAAATACAAAGAAAAAAATAAAGTGTACCTATATTTTGAAATATCTAAAATAGAAAGCGTGTCTATCAAATTGAGACAGATGAAGTAATATTTTTTTATATATTATTTTATTTGTTTTCATCGAAAATAGATAAGTGATTTTATTTATTCCAACAATTCTTTAACTCTGAATTAACTCAATACTAATTAGCTGCAAGTACATTGATTTCTTAGTAGTAATATCGTCGTTGTGGAATTTCTTGAAGAAATGCTAGGAGTCTTTTTCTTCCATTTGGGGAAATAAGAGGAGTCTGTGTGTACCATCATGGCATTCACCAAATAGGGCCACGAGTCCATAGTATACCGATTGGACCTATGTATCGAGAAAGAATAAAAAACCAATTGGACCAACACAATTTGCAGGTGTACTTGCTGATTACTGCCCAACGATCGATCTCCATGCCAAATCAATCTATCATGTCGATTCTGATCATTTCCTGGAACATCTGATCCTGCACTTCACCGTATACGTCTTCAGCATATTGTATTGTTCTCTCCACTAAAGCTTCTTCTCCAGTGCCAACTTTGTTCTTCCACGATCAAGGCTATGTTTTACGTTTTCTAAAAGACCGAAGCATGAAAACTGCGGTCTGTTGATGACAACTAGTTCTTAATTCTTATATTCCGTGACCGGTATTTCATAGCAGGAAGTAATCTTTAAAGAAGATTAGAGAATGTCTGGTGCATATATACAAATAAAACATGTAGAATGCGATGAATATGCCGAAAAATATAGATCTCTCACATGAATGTGTAACTTCTACATCCCAAGGGCCTTAAAACTCCACCATCTAAGAAATTACACTCTGCTATTATGATCCCAATGCATTCCAGGTTCTTATACCTTCATATGTTCTATGTCACATGATCTGACAAGAATCGGCTTTCAGAATGTGCTATCAGAATCAGAACTTCCACTCGGAGCCTAACTACTGATTTGGCTCCATCTCCCCATTGGGTGCTAAAGCCTTTCTTTGACCACCGTTCTGATAAGATGACGGCTGTTCCACACCAGGACTAATGTCTCTTCATGCACCAACCTTCGATGAGCTATGAACCCAGCCTTTGAAGATGATCTTTGAAGCTTACATTTTGCTATCTTCACACAACTTAAAGAATACATATTGTCAAACTGAGAAAATTTTGCGGTCAAGATCTGAATAAGGAATCCATAAGCCGCTTGCTGAAAAGAAAGCAAAAAGATGAAAGGGAATACAAGATACTTCCTGAAAAGAAAGAAAAATGATGAAAGGGAATACAAGATAAAAATTACACCGAAAACATCAAGTATAAACAGCTGCAAATTGCATGATTCACACACACACACACACAGATTAGAGCTCTTGCAAACTGGTACGACAATGCAACTTACACCAGGAACGTCAAATTGACCAATCACAAGCATCCCGTAAGTCTAATGACACTGGCCAAAGCATGGAAAGCCAGAAAAATCTCTCTCCCTCCCTCTCTCTCATACACACACACACACACACACAAGTATATATTGGAGCTCGAGCAAACTAATATAAAAATGGAACTTACGCCAGGAAGGTCAAATTCACCATCACAAGCATCACATAAATCTAATGACACCAGTCGAAGCATTGGCATCTGCGGCCATTAAGAAAAAACATTGGGAGGTGTTAGTTGACTGCTACAGATCATTTAAGAAAATGACAAACAACATAAGCTTGAATATACTCTGCCAAGACTACCTCTGATGCAGCATCAAGAATGAAGCTTCTGGATATCCCCCGACCCTGTACATTTTGATGAGTGTAATTATAGACTACTTATGAAGCAGCAAAAATACAGTTAAATCGGATTTAGTTTCATGAGGTATATGAGGGCACAAGTCATTCAACAAAGTACTTCATGGCACGCTGAAAAACCCAACAAAAAGAGTTTATGGTGTTAAAAAGTTGAGTCTATGACAGACCCACTGGTAATGCAGCTTCAGGAACTTGATATCTTCATTTAAATGGATATGCACTCACTTACATTATGACGCAGTAAGAGATCCTCAAGTGCTCTAAGGTTGAATAGAGATGAAACCCCATTTGCTGCTACTTCTCCACAGTCCTAAATAAATCAATGGTAGAATTAGCACAAATAAAAGTACACATAAATCCATAAATGTAAAAGCATTTATTTCAATCAATGAGATGTACAAACTACTACCATACATCCCAATCTATATTTTATTATCAATGTAATTGGAAGCAAAAAGGCTGCATGGCACAGGAACAACTATTAGTGCAAGTTTCCAAAGGCCAACTGTACAGGAACAATATCAGATCTCTCTTCCAGCTCCTGTTTTTCCTTTGCTATTATATTTTCAGTTATACGTAAATATCCTTTTGTATCTCAAGAAGCAGAAACGAAACATTGTTCCTAGCTTGCAGCTGATTCCACTAATCACTAAAATCTTGTGGACAACTTAGAAGTACTTATCAAGTCAAATGGTTAAAGAATGTGCACTGATATGCTAGATGAATATCCCTGTGCCTGTATCCAAGGTGCCACTTTGAACATCTTGACTCTTAAAATTGGTAAAATGTAATTGCAGAAATCACATGTATCTACATAACCGCATCCACACGTAATCTAAAGGAAGCATTAATAACCTTGAAAAAATATTAATGATTAGTGTAATTTAAACCAGAAATGGAACTTTCCCCAAGTTCCAGGGGATTTTGAGCATAAACTCTTAGTTTTGGCACACCTCCAAACTCCAGTCACAACCATGACAAACAATGAAAATTCGACAGGAAAAAAAAAATCAAATTCAACAGAAGTTAGCAGGCAAACCTCAAGATGGAAGGAAATCAAGCTTGGCCAACCACGTGAAATGATGTGCAAAGAATCTGTGATAGAAACAATATAGTGGAATGTTTTAGCTGTTCCAAAACTAAAAATAGAAAATTTTGCTTGATAGAATTATCTAACAAGCATAACTTTGTTCTCAACATATCACCAACAGCAAAGTCCATAAGAACTAAAAGAAAAAGGTTTCACAACTGATTTATTTTTCTGAAATCCAGCCAATATCCCCCAAGTAGATAGAGAAAGGTCACTACACATGAGATGTATGAACAAGTAGAAATAACTTGCTTAAAAATGATCAACTGCTAAGCACTAACCGGAATTGAGAAGCCTACATCCAAGCAATGAAAGTTCACTCAGGTATGAGAAGTTTTCAGTGAGAATCGTCAAATCATTGTTGGTCATCCAAGGAGCCACCCTCTGAAGCCTCAATTTCATCAACTTTGACTGGGAAAGTTTGAAGCTAGAAATGGATATATCACCAAGACAGTAGTAGAGAGAGAATTCTTGTAAGCACCTCAA